>CAJNJA010010265.1:0-40657 GCA_905231915.1 Symbiodinium necroappetens
CGACACCGTTTTATTAGAGAATAGAGTCAGATAAGTCCGCCTGTACGGCTCCAATATAAATCATATCTCCAGCTGAGAATGGCCTTTTGGAACGCCGGATTTCTACTTACCGCTTCCTAGAACCGCAGCCAAGACCAACAGACGTTTCATCATTCTGTACATGAAATGATCTTAGCTTCGTACGATTAAAAGATAATTCTCTTCGAGATTTTAAGATATAATATTTAACATCGAAGATATAATATAGAATAATAGAAGAAAAATAGTCCAAAACCAAGAATCTAAGATCCAACGTCCATTACGAGAATAAAGATGTTAAATTCCAATGGTATAAAGTTCAAACTCGAAGATTTTGATCAAATGATTTAGAAGCTATATTATAAGGGCAAGATTTCTCTTGCTACAAAATCAGATAAGATTAGGTAGTCCCAGTACCATAAGTCGGAAGGCAGATTCTCCAGAATCGAAACTTTTTTAGATAGAAATATAAGAAAAAAAAAAGATAATAGCCGCGACCCCCCGCATGGGTCTTGCTTCCCCCACCCCCAGCCGGCTCTCCCTGCCCTTTCGTTGTGCCCGGGTCTGCGTCCGTCCGTTGACCGGAGCCTGAAAAAACAACCCTTGCAAGCGGATTAAACACCCAGCCCCATGGATTGAAGCTTTTTGCACCGATTCCCGCTTTGAGTAAGGGTGGCCATGTGCAACAGGTGTCCTGGGTTGAGGTTGCCGGGCCTTGGCAAATAGATGCCGGTGGAACTAGGTTCTACAGTGCGCAGCCTCGTCTGTGAGACAGCCTTGGCAGTCGGCGAAACGTAAAGTCCGAGAGTCGTATAATTTATTCCTTTGTAACCATTAGACTAATAATCAGTAAATCTCACCCGTCACTGCACCTGCCTGCGAGGCACCATAATAAGCCTGCACAGAAGAGGCCCTGTGGGGCCGGAAGCTACGCCTACCCTTCCCTGCTGGCCACGACAAGGCGCGCATCGAAATGCTGAGTTCGCTTGATCCCCCTTGGATCAGATCTATGGATGACTGTGAAATGGGGAAGTATGACCTAAGCGATGGGCCCAAAGGACGAGCAAAGTCGCTCATGAAAGCCGCGACTTCAAAGTCGCGATCCACACAGCTGCTCACAAAGAGCATTGATGAAGTACAAATGCGGCACGGACGAAAGGCGGCAGTTCGCAAAGAATGCCATGCCACATGTATGCACACAGACTGTGTCGGCGGGGGACGCGACAGGAAGGGGCAAGCTTATCGCATCTTATCGCTATAGATTTACATGCGACTTCTTCTCCCTCGTCCTATCAGGGAAGGCTTCAGTGGCTTCAGTGTAAGTTTGAGTCTTTAAGGGCTTGGGGCTTGCTCACAAGTCCGCGGTCGTGATTATCCCTCGCGCGTTAAGTAGTCTGACCGTAACTAGTAACCCCAACGGTGACTGTGAACTCCGGGCGGTGTGCTCAATTTGGTTGATCCTGCCGCATGCTGGACTCAGCTGTGATGTGACCAGATGGTGGAATCTCTTCTGGTGTGCTGAAGCATTGCGAAGTTGTGAACAAGAAATAGAAACAGAAATCAGTTCCATCACAAGTCCTTCGCCTTGGGGCCTGAAAGCAGCAATACAAACACCACAAGTCGGTCACATTGACATGCCCATGGATGCAGGAAGTTCCTTCTGACCTGAACTCAAGCTGAAAGCACCGGAAAGAGAGGACATCTTGCGCATACTGTCGCCCGAAAGCGGCTTGCTGTTTGAACCTTGATCTGATTCTGATTGGCCCATCCGGGAATTTCCACACTTACCCTTACTGGAAAACATCTTCTCCAACATTATGCTCCCGGTCTCATTCTTTAACAAGGTTGGGACAAGGCGTGTGCATGTCGAGTCTTTGGTCGTCTCAGCATCATAGCTTTTGTCGACCACCATTTCTGTTCAGAGGCTGTGCGCATCGGTTCACGCAGGGCATGCGCAACACAAATTCTCCTTAGGTGCTCGACGACTTTAATACTCCTGTCGGACTACTTCTCCTTTCGATTGAAAGCTTGTCCGTCCAACGTTGTCACGAGAAACATCAGCCCCTCCTTCTTGCCTTTGGGCAGACAGGGAAAAAGCAGCTACAGCTACGTTTTCACAACCTAGGTGCACTCACTGGCACTCACCATTTGACGTGACGAGAACTCAATAGGGACTAAACTTCAAGCAGTCTGCATCAGCCCACTTCATCTCAACGGCGTCTTGACTTGATGAGGTGTCTTTACTTGACACACTTTCCGGGGTTCGACGAAGTGCCGCAGAGTCTTTTTCTGTGTTACAGTGATACCCTCCCACAATGTCTGCCAATAGCTGCGGTTTCAGACACAATGCTTGGAAAGTCAATAGACTCGGCTCTTCAAGCTTTGGGGTTCGGATCTGAATTCACTTATTCACTACATTTCTCTGATCATGGCCGTATCTGTGCTGCAGCTCCTTTTCACCTCTGCCGGGTCCTTTGACGCTACTCGCAGGTCGTCTTGACATTAGCTGGGGCCAAGGCCTGGACAAAGCCCTGGAACCCTGGGCGAAACGGGAAGCAGCTGCGGCGTGCTCACAGAGCTCATAAGGCTGATGGGCTGTAGCTGCAGCCGCGGCAGCTCCGGTTTCAAGGTAAATGAAATCCCTGGAGGGGGAGGCAGGCCGCCCTGCTTGCAGGATGCCTGCGGCGGTTGCGCAGGCGTTGGCGTCAGGGACCTTCGCGGAGTCAGCTGGTCAAGCCAAGCCTCAGCCCAGGCTAAAGAGCTGCCCCTCACCACATAAATCCCTAAATCCCTACTACCAGTCCTCACTTCCTGTCTCGGTCTGTGGCCGCATGAAGTTGCGGAGAAGGGCAGGGGCCGCTGCATCCCTGACCAAGCATGACACGTGACTGCACCCGGGCGGGGCCGAAGAAAAGCTGGGAATATTGGGCCTGGGGCAACGCTGTTGACGAGAAGCTCGGCCTGCATCACTTGGAATCCCAATGCTACAGGATTTTTGGGTTCAGGGCTGCGGGCTTGGACCCACGGCTTGTGGGTGTCGGCCAACTCCCAGCCGACTGCGCCTCCCTGCCTAGTAAGGCCTCGTTTGGCTTACGGTGATGTCGCGAACTGCATGCACCTATGTTCCGAGGACCTGAAGTGCCTTTGCACATGTTGCCGGTGACCTGCCTGTCTGGCAAAATGCACGGAGACGCACTCCTCCCAGGATGCTCGCTCTCCAATGATTCATCCTAAAAGCCCACCTCGGCCTGCAAAACTCTCCAGATTTATTCAATGGAAAGCGCGAGCAGAGAAGATCACGGAGGCTATGCGAGACAGTTTGCGCATTGCTCTGAAGGAATGAAGGTCCTGCACTGCATCCGAGGGGAAATGCCCCTGGCAGCTCTCGAACAGATTGCCGAATCTTTGACGACCGTGCATGCAGTGCCTGGGTGTCAGTGCGGTCGGCACAGACATTGGGGTTGCAGACAGCGCTGGCTGTGTCCTGCCAGGTGTGGGCAGATGCTGTGAGGATCTTGGATTAGAATTACTATTGTTATTATTATTAGTATTATTACTATCACTGTTATTATTATTTTGTTATCACTCATATTTTTCTTATTAATATCATTATCACTATATTACCATTACCATTATTATTGTTGTGACAACACACCCTTTTGGGGAGAGTGGGCCCTGGTGGGGCACTGGGCCTCGCCTGGGCGTGTAGGCGTGGAGCTCCACTGGCCTTGAGTCGAGTCAAGGCTAAACAGTCCCTAAACCCGTTTATGCTCTCATAACTCGGACAAGCCAGGCGAGGCTCACGGGAGTCGGTGGGTTAGGGTTTAGGGTTTACCCTAAAATCTAAATTAAAATCCATTGGGCTGGCGGTCGCAGACCGGCCTCAAAGGGCTTTGTTGCATCGGCGCAAGCCTTCAACGCAGGGGCTTCCGAGTCGCAGCCGGCTTGAGCGTTCTTTTGGGGCGGTGTGGCGAACCCTGTCCACTTGGCACGCCTTTGCCACAAAGTCTCTGGCCTTTTTCTACAGAGCTTCATGGACTCAGCATGACTCAGCCCCGCATGACTTCCAGGCTTCCTGCTCAGTTCTTTCAAAGAGTCAGTGCTACCCCTGGTCATCACGGGTTGCACCTTGGGGAGCTCGCGACCCCGTTGGTCCTGCAGCCGAAATCTCACCGTTGCCCATAGGACATGGGCTCCAGAGCTCCAGACCCCAAGGCCTCTGAGGCAGCGAAGTCGAGGGGGCTGCTGTCAGTATCCTGCCAGGTGCTCACGGCCAAGCTGCCAGGAAGCCATACCAACTGTGCTCATTTGATATGCGTCCCCCCGCCCGCCCTTTGGGTCCTCGGAGAGATGCTGCGTAGCTCAGATTGCTCCAGCATCCTTCGCCCAGGCTTCATCTTCGGCATAGATCTACCCCACAAGCCGAAACAACAAACGGCGACAGGACTCCTGGCCGCAACAGCCCCCGGGGGCACGGCAACATGCGAGGCAATGATCCTGACAGCATCGCGTCACCATGACTACCAGGCTCCGACGACTGCCAGTGCACTCCTGGGAGAGGTGCTCCGCACGGGGACGATGTGCTCTGCACTCCTCGTAAAAGCGCTGTGCCCTGTGGAGCTTTGCTCAGCCAGGCTCCTCGTAGGAGTGCATGCTTGCACGTCCGCTTGACCCCTGCATTCAGTGACTTTCAATTTCAATCCACCTCTGTAACATGACCATGTGAGATCTCCTTTGTCAGGCCGTTCAAACAGACAGTGTGCTTCCTCCTGCTTTCTGTACCCAGCGATCAAGCCATTCAGTATGTTCGTTAACTCGATTTCGGGGTCCCACTGCTACTTGTTTTGAGTCTATCGAGCGCACAGGCAGAGAGGACAAGAAGATCGAGACGTCATGCAGCATCTTGACACACTCTTCGATATTTACAAAGGGGCTTGGTGCCAGACCTCGAGATGACTCTTGGCTGCAGTGTCTGCGTCGTGCTCGATGCACCAGACCTTTGAAGGACAATTTTGGTGAAAGGAGAATCTCTGTGGCTGGGATCCAGGGTCTCGGCAGCTCCCTGATTTCGGGACTCAGAGCCTGCGTTGGGATCCCGTCACCATTGAGGGCATACGCGACAGTCGCGACATCCTCTCGAGCAGAAGTGCAAGAACCATCACTTGAAACCACAGCCAAGCTCCTTTCTGGGGATCTTGTCAAGGAGTTCATGCACATTTTCCATCGGGATACAGTGCAAGTAACATGACGTCGTTGGTGTGGTAGTTTAGATTCTGTGCCTTAACATGCAAGCAAGTCTCCTGCGGCTTGACCGTCGCTGAAGAGGTCCCTGATCAGGTTCCAATCGCATGAAAACACCGGGGGAGTGACCGGCGGAGCGACGCGCCGCCTGCAGCGTCTTGCCACGTTTGCCTGGTGCGCATCGGCTGCTTGGTGCCGAATTGCTTCCAGGACCTGCGAGAGCGTTACCATCAAAGATGCTGGTGTCTGAAGACAAATCAAAACTTCCTCAGCCCAGGGCTGCTCCACGTCTGCATCTATTTGACGGAGCTCGTCAACCTGGGAGCCAGGAAGCATGGAGAATCGATGGCATTGGGATACTCACCTCCGGAACATTGTGACACAACGCTGGGCCACATGCCGCTCGTGCTCGCAGCTCCGGACCTCCGAAGGCATGCCAAATTCGCAAAACCTAAACCCTTGGAGGCCTCGGTGCAGCCAAGGGAAGAACCCATCTCGTCCAAGTCGTAGATGAAGAGCTTGGGGTAGAGTTTCTGAAGAGCGCGGCCTAGAAAGCGTCTCTCTGTCCTGCTGCTACCGTATCTGAAGAAACCATGTCCGCCAAACGAAACCAAGGAAGGGACTAAAGTCGGCAGTACTCGTTAAGAGCCCATCCTGAAGAAGCAGCGAGCTTTCCATCTGCACAGGATCCAGACGCTGCACAACAACCCCCGAGAACTGCACTTCGTCGTAGATTGCCTGTCGCCTGAGCAGTTTCAGCCATAGTAGGGCCAAACTCCCGCCCCCACACATGGCTAGTTAGTTCTCTAAACTAGGGTCCCTTTTGGGGGTCCTTTCTATGTAAGGGTGCCCTACTATATTGGGGGCCCAAAAAGGGACCCTCATTTAGAGAACTACCCACGTGATGGGCACCAAGCTCGAAGGGTACGCTGAAATAGCGTGCCACGTTTTCGCCTGCAGGAGCGTCGCAGTTTCTGCACACTGTACACCACATGAACGGTGAGGCAAGCACGCAGAGTTCCAGCAAATTCGGGCGAACGGATGAAGTCACCCATTTCACCCACGTCAAACCTGTCAAAGCACACGCATCTTACGTTCAGCTGGACTTGCAAAGCCACATTGCTGGTCAAGGTCTGGGACAACTGCCAATCGTGCAGAAGACCTCGAACCTCAACCTTGTTGGCAAGGACCAGCAGCCCTACTCAAACCCTAGACCCTAAACCTTCGTATCATAAAGGCTACTCCGCTAGGCTTGGTGTAGGGTGTCGGCACGCAGCATCCTGCTGGACACTGGCGGTGGCGGTCCAGGAGAAGACACCTCTCGGCTACTCCGAGGAGGGACATCTTGGGCGCGCTTGTCAGGGTTTTTTGCCTCCCAACTTGCTAGGACAAGCCCGCATTGCAGGGTCTTGTCAGGGTTTAGGGTTTAGTTTAGGGTTTTTCCTAAGACTTGTGAGCTAGCTTCAGAAAGCCACAACGACCAGAGATACAACCCAGACACTCGCAAGTACAGCAGCCGCCAGAGTCTGAACAAACCAGATGCAGGCTGTGAAACGTTTCTGGTCCCATCGGAGTCTGAAGTGTCACACACAATCAGATTAAATCTCGTCTCGCTGTTGTCTCCTTGCTCCTTGGCATCTTGCCATTCCTGCTGCGGCCCAGCGCTGAACTTTTCAATGCCGTCGGTGTGTCAGGCTGGGCAGGTTCCGGACAAGCCACGAGCTGATGCCATGGTTGCCACTAGCAGCAGCGCAACTTCATCAACAAATCTCAAGTCGTCCGCAGGGCCACGGGCAAACAGCTCGGCTGAGATACTCTGAATCTCATGGCCTTCTCCATCTCCGCATCTGCAACGAGGTCCGCCAGGCCACCGCCTCAAACCCCCTCCCTTCCCCTCTCACTACAATTCCGCCAATGGGGGCACTGAACTCGGGCTGCGAACCGCGGCTCGCGACCCGGACAGTTCCTGGGGCCGATCCTGCTAGCTGCACGAGCTTTTTTCATGGTGAGACTCGACACTACCGGGCCCCGAACCTGCTGTCCCAACCTGTACCTGATTCCACATGGACAGCTTGTGTGACGCATGCCGCTTCTACTGGCTATCCGGGACAGGGACTTCTTGCATCACAACCGCGGCTGCCATGCAGCCATTTCAGCGGGCACGCTTTGGGCCCGGATCTTAATTATGGATACGTAGACACGTAGAATCTGCAAAGATCGGTAGGTAGATAGATGGGTAAAATAGGCAGTTACATAGAACCATAGACACTCCCCTTTCTTCTGTGCCACTTTCTCATCAACACCATATAGGCGATGCAAGAAGAAGAGCTGCTTCCACACTGCATCAGGTCCGTCGAAGCACTATCTCAATCATACTGAAAAGCGTGCTTCAACTGGCTCTGGATCTGCGTCGTCGACTCTCGTTCTGCCATATTCTGCCCATGGTCATGAGACATACTTTTTCTATGGGCAAGAGCCGCGAGGGAAGCGAAGCAGTGCTTGAAAGCGGTGCCGGGACATGCCACGATGTCGTGTCCGATGTGCGCTACAGCTTCTCAGTCCCGGCTGATGCCCTCCCGCAACACCACAAGTGGCCGAACACAGCATCTCCATCCTTCATTGCTGGGTTGACGGGCGGCAGATCACGCTGTCGCTAGTGATGCTGTTTAAGACTGCTGCAGACCTGGGCTTTCTCGTATTGTCAACATCTGTAGACGAGCCAGCTTTTAGCCTCTTGAAGCTCCAGCTCTTCCGACCAGTGACTGTGGGCTACATGGGGCTACATCTTCACCTCAGGGCTTCATTCACCAGAGAGTGGCGGAAGAGCATGAGGCATAGATACGCGGCAATTCCAAAGTGCCCCAACCTCGGCTAGACCGCGAGAGAGTACAACTCCGTCAATCTGCGTCTCATGCAAAGACTCCAAGGGAAGCGCTCGACGAGAATCCCAGCCAAATCCGGCAGCTGCCCACTCCAGACGTCTCCGAAATCCTCCAACTATGCAGTGCAGCCTTTACTTAACTTTACTTGGGCCACGGAATTCCTGCCTTCAGCAGCTGGCAAGAGAGGCAGTAGAACACCTGCACTGCCAAGCGGGCGCAACACAACGAAAACCGCACGACTCACTCTTCAAAGTCGTGCCAGCGATGCCACGAGCATCAGCAGCCCGATCACAGCCAAGAAAGCATGCCACAAGCAGCGGAAGATGACAGTGTCCTACCGCAGGATAGAACACTAGGGCTGCTGTCCGGGATCTATAGCTCTCGAATCCTTGTCCGAGAGCCGAGGATCGAGGAGCAAACGCGCCGGCCACATTGTCCAAGTCACACGCAGCCTACAAAGGCGCATCTGGCGAGCACGGTGTGTGCTTGTCTCTTGCCACTTGCTCTCCTTGCTTCTTCCCGGCCCTGTTTGTCGGCCTCGGCAAACAGAAGGATCGAAGTACGAGACCTTGTACGAATCAGATCGTGGGGACCCCGAGTCCCGGACTCGCTGCAAGCGGCTAGTCCGGGCGAGCACGGCCGGCGCATCGGTCGCAGCAGCGTCCTCTTTTGGCGAGACAGGAGCGGCGCCGCTACGCTTCGACTCCTCTGAGATGCTGGCCGCCAGCTCCCGGAAGGCATCCACAACCGTGGCCCCATCGCCCTGTGTTGGAGCACAGCCCTAAAGCTTTTGGTACAGGTGAGGAGCCGAACAGCGCGCTATGCCCAGGCCCACCTGGAGCTGCAATCCCTTCTGCACCCTTGCGGCTACGTCGCTCTCGCGCATGAAGCGGACCTGCAATCGGACTGCGGCCAAAACGAGCAGCCAAGCTGTTTCAGGGAGCCAAATCCAGGCGGACCCTCTTCAAGGCTGTCCGTGAAGCTTCGAAGTCATCCTGGAGCGGAGTACGAAATTAACCGGCGAAGTGACTGCTCAACAACCGCCTCGAAGAACTTGCTGAGTGGCAACAACAAGGCCTGCGAGCACTGCAGCTGTATTCCGACGTTGACATGTTGACTTTCACGGCCCTGGCGTCGCCTCTGTGTCGTAAGAACTAAAAAGGAAGAGCAGAAAGACAATCGCTGGCACGAAGTAGAACACGGCCACCTCCAACTCACGCAGTGCTTTAAGAAACCATCCGGGAATGGCATCTTGACACACGAGCGCCTGGTGCGCATCGTGCAGCACGTTGGCGGCCATCAGCTTCCTGACCACATTTCTCAGCATCCAAATCACATCCATCGCATGCTGCTAAGCTGTCGCTTCGATTCCGGAAATCTTGACAAAGACGACTCGCCGATCCGAGTCAGGGATCCTAGCACATTGTTGATAGGCAGCACAGCACAAGCTCTGCCATGCTCTGCCAAGCTGCTGCGCACTGCTCGCCAAATCTCCCAGCTTCACTAGGTGAAAGGCTTCGCGGTGGGCCTCGTCGCGTGACGCCGGGTGACGAGTCTTCCTGCCGATTCCTGCCCTCTCAGCAACACCCGGCTCGGGCGGCGCACCAACCAGATGTTGATGATGAAGTGCGGGAACGCATTTGCAAAGCACCAGAGCAGCAAACGAAAGAGAGGATCCTCTGCGCTGCTCTGCTCTCAAGGCCACAAAGGCTGAAAGGCCAAAAGGCATGAGCAGGAAGACGGGAGGGGGCGGGTGGTGTGTCCTCGGAGGCATGGTTTGATTTGTCAAAGCTGATAAGCAGGTCGTGCTTGAGGAGTTGGTAGTAGATGCGGTGGTTTAGCACCATTCGAGTCCTTGGAAGGTTGATCCGAGGACACCGAGGCAGTATGGCTTTGGGGGTCCGACGCCACCATGAGGGACACAGCCATCGCTAGCAGCGGGAAGCAGCGCACATAGGCCTGCTGCCAGCGCCAAGAATGAACACAGCCTGCATCCCAACACATCCGCCTTCGTGTACTCACAGAAGATGGACAAGTACCATCCGCACCTGCCCAAGGGAAGAAAGGAATGCTGACACAACAAGCCACCAGATGTTCCGGAAGAAGGCCCATACAGCTTAAAGCCGAAAGCTCCAAGGCGCCTCACAGGGTCGCAGTTCATCACGTTCTCGTGGCTGTGGGGCCCAAGCACCTCGACGCATGGCTGAATCTTGGTGAAAGCATGGCTCGATCAGGACCACTGCCCATGCCCGGGAAGAATCAGCAAGGCACTTGCACCAGGATGAACACCAAGGCAAAGAGTTGACGTCCTCAATTGTCAGAAGCTTAGCGTCGACACTTTGTAGTTTCTCGTCCCCTGAGCTCCGGTCCGGCAGATACGCCGGCCTCAACGAAAAGGTCCCATGGCTCCCTGGAGCTGACAGACAAAAAAGGAAGGATGCAGAAAGTAGGACTCCAGTTGACGCGCACAACTCGTACCTACGAGATCCCTACTTCCATTACTTCGTCGACCTTGGTCGGGTCTCGGTCTCTGCCTCAGGCCACCACCCTCGTATTTCCCATGCCGACCGGGACTTCACGGCGCCATAGCTGTGGTTGAGGCCACTGGGAACATCCTCTGAGTCTGCCTCACGAGGCGGCACCTCAGGGAGTACTTCAAGCCCCTCGCGATGCTACAGCCGCCACAGTGCTGTCCTGCCCTGAGCTCAAGCACCGCCTGCAACAAGGCTCGCTCCTGTCACGGAAAACGAGAGAAGCCTTAGAGCGGCAAGGCCAAGCGGGCCTCTCCCAGCCGAAAGCGGTACGGCGTCAGAGGTGTCTGCATTGCGGGAGCCGAAAGGCTGCACAAAAAACAGCTTTCGGACTCTGCCTGCTGCCTGGCAACCACCCATGACGGATATAAATCAACGTATTCACACCGCTTGGGCTTGGAATGACATTTTCCCCCTCCTTCCAACTCTGAGATGCAGGTATCCAATCCCATCAGCTGCTATCAGAGCAGTCAGCTGATCTCCAAAGATTCCACCACGTCGTCGCCAAAGATGCGGCGACAAAGCTCCTGCCAAGGCAGAGCGTGCTGGCTAAGAGCACAAGAGCCGATCGCAATGGCCTCCTCAGCCTTTCGTGCAGCAGGGATCCAGGAGAGGTCGGAGGCATCTCGGCAGTCACAGAAAGGTTGCAGCGCGGCAGCGGGTAAACCGCCTCAACTTTACGATCATTCATTCCTTTCCGTGGAGTGTGGCCGCTCCGGACCTCCTTTTTCAAGTTCAGCCTTGCAGGCTCTACCTCGAACCCTATGCGTCACGAATCTCCCCCATGATGCCCCGACACAATGCTTGCAACAGCCACATGGAGCGAATCCGCGCCGTGCCAAGAAAAGCCGAACCAAGAAAGCTCTGGCATCCGGAACCAACTAAAAGAGAGGGAAAAGCCCACATAGACCAAGAGCAAGAAGTGTTCAATGTTCATGCTCCAGCTGCTTCAATTCCTCAGGAGCTTGAGATCGGATTGCTGGCGGACTCTCTGCTAGCGAAAACATTCAGGAAAAACACTTGGGCCCTGCTTCCAGCACTGCAACAATGGCAAGACTCCAAATTTTCCTGAAAGCAAGCATGACTGGGCACCTGGAGTGTCGAATTCAGCTTGATCAACTTCGGGTTCGAGTTCATGCATGGCGATGTCGTGCACGGACTTCACGGCCAGATCTTGCCCGCTGAATGCCACTTGGCATTGGGGGGTCTCGAGGACCTCTCGGCCGCTTTCAATTGCTGCGGGATGGGGTGCAGCCTGCAGGGCCTGCAGGGGAAGGCGCTCCATAATGGGGGCTTGGGGGGCTTGGGCTTGCAGAGCCACCGGGGCAGAGAGGATGGGGCCTGCCGCGACCATCGCGGTCTCGACGGGGCCTAATTCCCGGTCGGCTGTGGAGCTCAAAGCTCCAATCTCGTAGAGGAAGCGAGATGGCTCCGCGACCTCGGGCATTGGCACTGCGACATGTTGCAAGTTGAAACGCGCTCTGGCTTCAGCTACTGGCCCGCCCTAGCCTATGCAGCCACTGCCAAGTGTTGCAAACAGACCAGTCAAGTCCCCAGGCCCTAGAAAACGACAGTGCTTCGGCCCCGCACCTGTCCCGATTCATGGCGCAAGGAAAAGGAAAGAACCTCAGCACATGTGAGCACCGACCGCGACAGTCAGCAAGTGCCAGAAGTGCTGTGATTTGTGGAAGTGTGTCTGGGTGGGCCCTGGGTGGAAAGCCCACGTGGCTTTTGAAGTTGAGTGCCAATTCAACCCGAGAGGCGAGATGATCCCTGGCCCGCGTCATGGCGACATAAAACAGCCTCAGCACAGAATATCTGCAGAACACGAAGGCAGCCACACCCCGTGCAGAAATCCGCGCTGGGCAAGGTGAGGCAAACTTACCCCTGTGCGAGCCTTTGAGTCGATTTGTTTTTCTGAAGACCGCTCAGGCAGGCAGTAGCAGTTGCAGTTTCGAAACATCCATCACGAGACTTGATCATCGAGCTCACAGAGATTGTGCACGACCGGCTGCGAAGGAGTGCCCCTGCAAGAGCCTTCGCGCTTGGGGGCCAAGGCGAGTCCAAGGGTGGACCTCGCCTTCAAGTCTTTCTGTCAAGTGAGGTTTATGGGGCTTTTCCCCAAGCGGAGGTTCGCGAAAGGGTTTCACTCTTGGCCAGTGATGCGCCGCCAGAGTGAGCCCCGTGTGACGCTCACATCGTCATCCTTTCCAGCTGGGCGGGTGCGAGTCTCTGCACTTTGAAGCAAAGTCCCCGCGGCTCCCGAGTCCTTCATCAACTTCTCCGTCTGCTTCCGATCTGGAATCAGCCAGGGCAGAAGCCTGGGACTGAGAGGATGTAACTCCAGGACCCTTGGCTTCAACAGCGACTTTTGGGCGGCCGACAGCAGCACAAGCGCTGGAAGCACGGAGGAGATGGCGGAGGCGACCCAGAGGTTCCTCAGGCGGCAACTGGGCCGGAGCTTGCTCTGCCCGCGACAGCTTTTCCCCAAAACCTCTCCGCCGCCAGGGCTCCGAAATTGATCTGACTCCTTGTTTGCACCTGATGGCTGCACCTCGCTACACGCACACGGGAGGCATGGCACTCCCTCCAGGAAGTGAAAACTGGCACAACTGGCATGTCTGGCCCTTGAACCCATCCACAGCACCTCCAACAACTCCAACATAAATGCGCCGGTGGAGGATGCGATTGTGCCTTGCACAGGCATGGGCTGTGACCCTGAACGCAAGAAGGCCTTTCCAGACTTTGGGCGAACCTCCCAGGTTGTGGCATCCCGCCAGGAGGGCATACATGGTGGCCTCAGAGTGCGAGCCCTGACGGCTCCATAGCAAACCTCCGAAGACGAAGAGCCGAAGCCGAGGCTTCAGGGGCCCAGCCTCGAGGCCCGGAGGACAAAGCTGCGACAAGATGACGACTCCCGGCCTCAAAGGCTCGAGACTCTCTGTCTTGCCAAGGGCTCCATGGGAGGAAAGAGTTGTGTCCCTTGCTCTATTCCCGACGCTACAATATCGACTCCTGGCGAGTGACAGGATCACAGCATGTGAGCTCCGGGCATCCATTGCCACTGGCTGAGGATCGTGGCGAAGACGCTGCTACCCAGGATGAAGGCATGATCTGGAATACCTGAGAAGTAAGCAGCTGGGCTGGATGGAGCTTTACGGGGCTTCGGGCTGCTTGAGGCTTGTACTGCGTTGGGTTGGCTGCCGAGTCCTACAACCGCCTAAGATGTCAGAGCTGCCCTCCACGACCACGACCGCTCTGGTTTGGACTCTCCAGAATTGTGATTTTCGCCAAATACGACACTCAAGGGCCAAGCGGGCACCGAGCGGTTCGAAACGCCACCATGCCCTCTCCCTTCAATGTACAGCTCTAAGGATTGGTTCGAGCCGAATCCCATCACGAAACGATGTGCCCCCCTCCCCGCCCCGCAGCCTGCAAATGACACACGAAGCATGATTCCTGATGCTCTCAGAGATACCAATGCGCGTGTTGAGGCGCAAGAAGAAGACCACGTCCGTGACACTGAGGACACAAAGCGCCACATTGCTGACCAGCAGTAGCTGACGAAAGCTCCAGTCACTGGCATACTTCCTGGGTGAACAACCGGGAGGCAGTTGGAAACCAAAAGCGAGCGAGAATCTGAATGCAGAAAGGGGGCTGGTAGGTATAGATGCCAAACAAAGAGAACACCGAGCCGGTGACTCCGAGGACGGTGGTGTAAAAGACCTGGAGACGAAGCGACAAGAGAGCTGTTGCAAGAAAGCCGCCTGTTCTAATCTCGGGCCTTGGAGAAGTGAGGGCCCTCGGGATACTGCTCCGCAGTGTCGGTGTAGAAATAGAAAGAAGCGCCACCCACGGAAAAGTTCACTGCAGTTTGGAGGCAAAAGAAAGCATTCACTTTGGCGATCTCCGGTCGCAGGAGGAGACTGAATGCCGAGATGATGACCACCGCCACCACCACCGAGGCAATAGCATTGACCTTGACATTCTGCAGGGTTGTGCCGATGACAGTAAGCAAGAGGGTGGAGGCCATCATAAGGAGGCAGAGAGCACAGGCCTCCCTCTGCTGGAAGATCAAGGCACGTGCAGCTCTGAGATCATCCGCCGTGAGCCTTCGCTCTTGGAGGTAGTTTTTCATCAAGGGCACCACGATGATGCTCGAGGGCACCAGAACCACAAGGAAAGGAAGCTTGGGCCCAAAGTGCGACATGATTGGCCCGACCATCAGCATGGCAACAAGGCCTCCACACTGCAAGCCAAACCATACAAAGGACATCAAGGCAGGTCCTTCACTTGGCTTCGTCTGCATCTTCTCGGCATACTTGGCTTCTGTCAGCAGGTCGGTGGTAGAGAGTTGCAGCTGGATGAGGAAAAGGCAGAAGACCAGGCTCGTGATCGTCAGCTGGCTTTGTGGCACGGAGCCAATGCATGCGGTGGCTGCCGATCCCAGGACGGCCACCAGAAGGATATAAGGGCCTTTGTTGTAGCCCAATATCGGCATGGTATCACTGAGCAAGCCAATCATCGGCTTCATGGCCCACGGAAGGTGTGTCACCCCGCGATAAACTTGCATCTGCGGTCCGGGTACTCTGTAAGCACCATAAAGGAAGTTGATGCAGGGACTGGTGAACTCATTGACAAACCCCTTCATCAAGTGCTGGGCTACAAAAAGCATCACCAGCAGTTCGTAGCCAAAGCTGGACTCTAACTGTTGGATGTATGGCCCTAGGCCACATCCTGAACTCAACCATGCCAGGTTGCTCAGGTTGCTTGGTTTCTGCACTTTCTCCTGAATTAACAAAGGTGCCTCCTCGTCCTCCTCCTCGCCTGGCTCGCCTGGCCTGTCGTCCTGGAAGGGCTCATTGGAGGAGCCTGCCTTGCTGCCACGTTTCATGGCTGCGGCAGCATGATTCACATGAAATGGAAGGCTTGGGCCATCCTGCGGAAATCCTGTGTTCCACAGCAGACAGGTTCAAGGGGTCCAATGGTGCGCGATGGGGCGCGTGCTCACAATCCACACATCTTGCCCTCCTGAGTCCAGCGACCGGCGCTCTTCTTCTCCGCCGTCTTCGGAGCTACCTTGCCTCGGGCCATGCAACCCTCGAGAGTTGCCAGACCCCCCATTCCCCGAGCCGTGCACAGTGGCAGTACCATCTCGTTGCACTGCAAGATGAAACCGTGTGCCACTCGAGTCCTTCCCGCAGCTATGGGTTCAAGCCGGGCTGGCCAGATCTGGGCAGATTCTTCCAGGCTCGGAAATTGACGTCCTTTGGCCTGATGGATGGTGCTCACCTCAGCATCAGAAGGGCACTGCGCAGTGTCAATATAGTAGAGGCGCGCACAACTCAGCCGGAAGCAAAGACGCAGTCTGTGCCCTCAGGAGCCGAAGCCGACGAACCACAGCCACCCAAGCCTGGTCAACGTTGGACCAGATGCTTTTACACCCGTCAGCTCCGGCAACAAACGATGCCCCTTGCCCGCTTGCGTTACTCAAATCTGCCTATCTCCGGCCCGATCCTACTCGTCTGCCGCGAGGACCCCCGACCCCAGAGTCTACATTGCGACCTCAACGCAACTCAACAAGCACAAATTTATCTGGCCTCCGCCCACCGCCGAGTCCTGCAGGAACTGCACCACGCAAGCTGCAGCCACGGGGGCTTCCTGAGAGCATGGAGAATCTAACATGTCCACTGAGCTGCAGCCGCAAAGCTGAAACTCAAGGGGTTCTTAACATCCACAGCATGCAGTCTCCTTGCCATCAACTTAGGCCCTCGCAGCACAAACGGTGAATTTCTCCGCTGCGGCAATCATCTGCCCAAGACAAGCCTGACGCAAAGACATGCTACACGATAATTTCCAAAGCTTGCGCACATCACCTTGTCGTCCCATGCTGGTGCATGCTGCGGTGGCGTGGCACATGCGAAGGTAAGTGCCGGCTGGCAACGTGAATAAAGATGAGTCCTCGTGACTTCAGGTATCCGCTTGAATTATGGCCATAACGCTGATAATGAGTCACGATGATAATCAATTGCAATACCGTCAATAAATCATGACAGTATTGAAATTGAAATACTACTATTCAATGAGTAATGACCGTCATACTAGTACAGATGAATAACTGCCGTAAGGACGAAATGATGGATGACGACGGTGCACTACTGTTAGTGAAGGCTCTTCATACACGCCTTCATCTCAATCGCTCTCGTGACTGACTCTCAAAGCTAGCGTGCCTGTCCCGCTTGGTCCATGCCTGAGCATTCACAAGCACTGGTCAGTAGTTCTCAACTCGATTGACCAAGTATGCGGCCACTGGGCTATAGCTCGTCTCATGCCCGCATCTCTCTTCGTCTACATACTGCCACGCTGTGACATGTCTAGATATGCTTGTTGCCGAAGACCCGTGAAGCTATGACCAAGCTGAACGGCATGAGGGGTTGGAGACCGAGTCTTTTGACTTCCTGGCAGCCCCTAAGCCGCTAAGATGCGGAAGCATCCGGCTCTGCACCAAGCTCCTGGCTGCCCAATCCTGTCTGTGCCATGATGACTCGGAGCACATCCGCCGCGCTGCCGCTTCCCTGTCACAGAGTGACGGGCTTCGGGGCTACGCTTCGAGGCTCCCAATGTGCGTCCATTGTCCGTGTGGCCGCTGCTCGTTTGGTCCGGTTTGGGCTCGGGCATTCTGAGCTGCTCTGCGCGCAGCATGAAGAGCAGCGGCCAAGCTGCTGAGCCCTTGGTAATTTGCCAAGTTTTCTTCATTCTGGGCCTTTTTGAGGCCTAGAGTCTATAGGAGCTGGGGGTTGGGGCCGGAGTGGGGTTTTACCAACTAGCTGCAACCCTCTAGTTCCCAGATAAGCATACTGCAAAGCCATATAGCTTGCCTAGGGTGTGGGGTATGAGACTTGCTTGGGCGCGGGCCTTGTGCAGCTCTGGCGTTGGCGCCCAGCCACGGGGCCTGCGAATACAACCCGTCCAAACGAGCGCGGCTTTGAAGCTCCGGTCCTTCAAGAGCCGTCCCATCGCACCCTCCAGGGATCCAGAGGCGGGTTCACCAGGGGCGCCTCGTTCTCACCCAGCAGGACACATGGTGCACTGGGGGAGCGGCCCCCTGTTTTTGACTCAGCTGCTGGGCCGCCATTGGTCGACCCGGCAAGGCTTGCTGCACGAGACACCACCTACAGGCAGAGAGAGTGCTAAGGAGGCAGCACTATGCCTGCCAAAACACCAACTACCCCGCACCTCCTGCAGATTGAGGGCGCCAACCCCATCCAGAGATGAAGCCCTCATGTGCAGTACTGTAGCGATCTCATATCTGATGGCATAAGGTCTTCCTGGAGCCTTGGAGCCTGCCTTCCAACTGGGGACCCGACCCCCCTCCTGCAGGCCGAGCAGGAGCCCCGAACTGCTCCCGCAGGCAACGAAGGGCCGCCTCTTTCACAGCACGCTGGGGGAGCCGTTCTCTGAGCCTTCAACCGAGGCGTGTCCTTGCCAACACCACGACGAGGAACATTGTACACGCGAAGGAAGGACCTCAACTGCACTCTCGCCCCGTCACCTCCAGCCACAGATTGCGGTGGCCCCAGTCTGCTTTCACCAGCTCAGCTCTTGGCACATCATGGTGCGGGTCCACGACCAGCCTCAGGTACGCGAACAAGTCGAGCACCTCAAGCGATTCTTGCGGGAGAGCGTTGGTTCATTGGGTTGAGCTCAGCCCATCCATAGTTCGCTGGGTTCACGCACGACGGAGGCACGGGCTGCGCCTGAAGTTCCTTGCGTTCGCTGGTTCGGAAGCATCTGCCGTGGGACATTCTGGACTTGAGGCTGCTGGCTGCTGCTGCGTGTGGCCGCTGTGGATTGCCAGGTTGGAATGCTCATCTGGGCAAACACCTCCGACAAGCTTCTGAGAGAGGGTGTACTGCAGCAACCCACACAAGTTCCCGGCCTGTAGTCTGCTACACCACGACAAAAATTGAAAGAGTCAATGCCGGACTGCGGGTTTGGAACCGAAGTTGAGCCAATCAAGAACTAGGTCTGACCAATGCTGCCTGGGCCGCGAAGGAGGCTGAAGCGTTCGTGCGTACCAGCACCGCAAATGAACCTCGGTCTTCGTAAAGGCTGGCACTTTGAAGTTTGCGCCCGGTTCTTGACCCATCCTGTATCTAGTCTTGACTGGCTTTTCGCTGTCGAGTGCCAGGCCCCACGAAGTGCCTTCTCCTTTCTGTGTTGCAGCATTGCATGGAGATGCAAATTCAAGGCGGGACATCCTCTGTGCGATGACAGGAAAGCTCATTTGGCGAGTGCTTGTCCTTGCCCCGTGCCTCGCAATCTTCGAAGTTCTTCCGCAGCCCAGCGAACTTCGGTCGATAATGTCTCTTTGGCAAATGCTTGGACCTTCACAACAACTGCTGGCATAAGTAGCGGCATAAGCCTACTTTATTTCCTGGAACAGTTCTTGGATTCTCGTTCTACCCTCTTCGGTGCCACACGAGAGAAACAAACTCTACAAGGCGCATCCTGCGGATCGCCCAGAAGACCATGAGGATTCGTGCGAACATGTGTGAACCCCCCAAAAAGCTCTGACATAAATACCCTCAACATCCCCTCAACTTTCCTAAGCCTAAGCCCTAGGCCCTAGACCTGGACTTGGACACCGCCAGCAGGCCTGTGCTGTGGGCCCGTCGGAGACAGTTGCCGGACGCGCAGGCCTGCAGCTCCCGTGTTGTCACACATCCGGCTCGCTTGCAAGCTCCGAAAACATATCCCACGCGGGTCCTCACAGGTCCCAAGCTACAAAGAGCTGGGTCTGTGACCACAGCTCTTTCTCCTCACGCTGGCGGTTGTGGAGGATCAGCTTTTTCGAGGCTTCGACGAGGTGGGGCCTTCCAAAGTCTTGTAGAAAGCACAGCACGTAAAGGAGCACCGAAGCTCTTCGGGGCGCTGACAGCGAGCGTCTGTTGGCTCCCAAGGTTTTGAGCTGTGCTCTAGGCCAGTGGGAACGAAAGGCCTGAAGGAAAGCACAGAAGGATTTCAGAATCTATTGATTTATCAAGCTGCGAGGCCTCTGCGGGGGTGCTCGTTTGACCTCTGCGCCAAGCATAGATGCGTTGGTCGTCGTCTCCTGCCAGTTCTGCTGCAGTTACGGCTGCTTGCTTGCAAAGCTTCCCCGCGGGCCTACAGCTGTCACGGTCGTTCGATGGGCAAGAAGCTTGGCCAGGAATTGCGCCTGCTCTTTGTCAGTATCCTCCAAGGTTGGGAGCTTTGCACAAAGGATCGCGAGAATGGTGACCTGGCCAACGCACCTGCCACTCGTCCACGAAGAGCATGTGCACGAAGTTCGCGGCCTCTGGCACCGGCCCAGGCGTTTCGCTGAGACTCTTTGAAACTTCGCCAAAGGCCACTGCCCAGCAGAGTCCAGGAGATCCGCGGTCGTCATCGTCGAGCAAGCTGTGACATGCATTTGTGGAATAAAGCTCCAAAATCACCATGCTTCATGGCCTCAAAGCCAAGCCTATGACCTCTGAGACGTCCATGAGACGTCGCCGTCGGAGTTCCTGGCCAAACGAGGAGTGCAAATGAATACATCTTCGGCGATGACTGGTGTCTCGCCATTTACGCGGGCACTGGCAACATGAACCTGTTCGGTGCCGGCTTATGTGACGTGTAACACTCATCTCAGATGTCGCAGATGGATATTTGCCGCGATCGCTGAGGCATGTGCTTAATGTGCTTCATGCTGCTACCGGATCTACTGCCTGCACGAAGCTGTTGTGCGCGTTTGCCAGCAGAGGCTGCTCTTCCAGAGCGACCTGGAACGTGGCATCTCTGGCTTCGTTCGGTACAGCTCTACAGCATTTCTTCGAGCCCGTCGCTCCGTCCCGCTTCTGGCGGCCGACATGCTCCATCGCCTCGGCTCCAGCATCCCCCACAAAAGCGAAGCGCCACAGACGCCACGCCAAGCCATGCCAAGCCATGCAGCCCGCAAGAACTTCGCTGCCGGATCGCCCTTCTTCGTGCCCTGGGCCAGGGCCAACAACACGGAGAGGCCCGCCTTTCAAGGCTGGGGCGGAGGCTGGGGCATCGTCCGCGCCACAGCTCTCCTGCACCGCACATCCTCCCCTCTTGTGTATACCGCTCAGTTCTAGTTGTGGTCTGCATTCATGCATTGTGCGTCGGATCTTCCACACACACATTATACGCAAGAGAGGCTTCGGCGCGGCACGCGTTCACGGTCAAGGGGTGATTTTCTGCTGTGCCGTGCTGCTTGTTGCTCCTGGGTATCTCGCATTCTCCACGCAGCATACACGTTGGAGTTGTTAGTCGCCGCAATATGCACAAGCTCACGAACTTTCTGTTTCAAGACCTCCTGTAGTAGCCTTTTAAACTTTCCGTTCCATCTGCGAATCTGCTTCCATGGGTCCTGTCAGGCCTGGGGTGTCACTGTTGCCCAGCTGGGTCTTTCGTATGGGTACTGGGCAGCAAATGAATTGAACTTGTGAGGCTTCAATCCCAGGCGACAGCAGGACGGGCCAAACAGGAAACAGCAACAGCCACTAGGCAGAGAGCAGCGGAGTTTGCACCACATGTCCGACTGTCGTTCTAAGCAAATCCTCCAAGGCAGCGTCTGGCAAGGCCTCGTCATGTTTTCCAGCCAAAGACTCAAGGGTCCAAGGGACGAGGTTCTTAGCTTTGCTCAGCATGCGGGCCTGCAAGAATTGGACTAGCTCTGGCTGCTCCAGCACCACTCGTGCGGCAGCTCGGCGATCCTCGCATATGATGGGGAGAACTGGCATCGCGTTTTGGCTCTGCTTGGCTGCGACAAGCCGACATGTCCGACCGACTTCCCTGCATGGTGCATGAACCGGCTAAAACATGTCCTCCCAGTACAGATTCAGCAGGACACCGGTCGGGCGTTCACCCGCAACAGGTTGCATGCAGCCGGGCGTGTGGCGTCCTGATCTGAGGCTGCACGGCCGGGCAACCCCCTCCGGCCTGTCAGCAAGCAGTCATGCATGTGGTCCATAGGGCATGTACCGACATTAGCTCCGTCCCTGTTGAATTGCGCGAAAATTGCTGTCCCAGGCCTCCAGCCTCGCGCAGGAGCCTGCCCGAAGGGCGAGTTTGCACAGCCCCAACTCCCGTAACGTTGGACAGGCTGATTCAATCACCCCCCAAGATTAGCTTGTGGGAACGTGGCAGGGATTCTCCGAAGTGTTCTACCGTGACATTTTGCACTGACCGTCCGAAACACTTCGGATCGTTGAGCAGCCGGTTGCCGGCCTCAGCGCCAGCCCGTGCACAGTGCTGATCCAGACCTGCCACAAAGGCGTGTCAGATAATATAGTTTGTACACAGGAATGGATGACAGAAGTTGTGACAAAACATAAGCAAAGTGTAATCTACAAGCTACAGCAGCTATGTATGCGTGTGTGCTTTTGTGTGTGTGTGTATGTATGTAGTCATACACGTATATGTATACGTATATATGTATGTGGGGGCTGTTCTTTATTATGGTTGCAGCCCCTGTCTCGAAAATCGCCTTGCGCTTCGCCCTTGCGCACTCTTGCACGCACACGTACACAGATTCCCACCTTGTAGCCTTGATAATCCAGGACTTCTAGCCGGAAAAATTGCAAGTCCAGAATCCGGCTTGAGATTTTTCGGGCAGGGAACTTGGGTGGGTTTCCAAACACCTGCCACGCAAATGGAATGGGGCATTGGTCGAAGTTGAAGGGTGCCCAATGAGCCGCCCTTGCGTGCGCCTTTGGCGCGCTGAACCCTGTGTAAACCTGATTTTTGCTGTTTTCGGATCTGTGCTAAATACAGGTAGTAGTACTGGTAATAGTACTCCTAGTAGAAGTGGTAGCAGTAGTAGTAGTATTTCTGCCACTCACTTGGCACGTCAATGACAACATGATCATTCGCAGGTCTCCAGCTGAAGCAAGTCCAGTGCAGTATTGCCGCCATGGGATCGCAAGGAGATGGTGAGACAGCAGCCTAACGGGGTCTCCAGGTCAGGTAACTGGAAAGCAAGGTGGTGGTAGCAGTAGCAGTAGCAGTAGCAGTAGCAGTAGCAGCAGCAGCAGCAGCAGCAGTGGTAGTAGTCGTCGTGGTGGTGGTGGCGGGGGTGGTGGTGGTGGTGGTGGTGGTGGTGGTGGTGGTGGTCGTCGTCGTCGTTGTAGTAGCAGCAGCAACAGCAGTAGCAGTAGCTCAGTAGCAGTTGTAGCACGTCGAAGGAGCAGGAGCAGCAGGAGCAGGAGCGGGAGCAAGAGCCGTAAGTACCTTCTTACACTACTTATCGCTATGCGCTCGCCCTTGCGCCCGCTTGCTCCGTGCTGGTTTGGGAGCGGGTCCTAAACCTGCATCAAACCATTAAAATGCCCTGCTAGCCTACGGTCAAGATGCATGTATACATACGGTACCTTCACACACATCCACGTCACTGGTTGTCACTTGTGCACCTTGCTGCCGGCCGGCCCTGCGAGCTTTCGAACCCGCTGCGATAACTCCGCGGCCGCCTGGCGCTTAAGGCATGTTGTTGTGTAGGGGTGGTGGGGCTTCAGCTTTAGGGACTTTAGGGCTTATACAGGGGGTTGAAGCCTTGTCGTGTTCACGCCCTCTTAGAGAGTCTGAAGAGTTCAGTCCCAAAGAAGAAACGAAGACCGTGGCAAAGTCGTTTCGCATCCGGCAACTCCCCATGTGCTCACTCTGGCAATCTCTTGTAATCAACTCGCACTTGCACGCCCATGCTGTGCCGTGCCTTCCGTGTGTACGTCACGGCAACGATCACCTGGCCAGAGCTGTCATCTTAGGCTTGCACTTGAGGCTGGCACGGCAACGGACCCCGCATGCTCAGAGCTGGTGTGCAAGGAGTGTTGTGTTTTCACTTGACGGTGGTTCGTTGCCGATGCCGCTGCCGGTAGAACACGTACTTGCAACTTGTTCTTTTCTTAGAGGGTTTTTGTCTTGGGCCACGCGCGCGCCGGGTTGGTTGGAGCTGAGTGCGGTGGTGGGGTAGTGGAGGGTAGGTGGGGTAGGCGGGGCAGGTGGGGTAGTAGATTTGGCAGGTGGGCTAGGTGGGGTAGCTGGGGTCAGTAGCACAAAAAGGAGAAAGTTACATCCAAGAGGAAAAAGTTACATCTACGAAAGCATTAAAAGAGCTACAACTAAGCCCTGTACCACCGCTGCCGGCGTTGCTGGTTACTCCTCTTGCTGTCGTTGCTGCTGTTGTTCTGCAAGCATGCCATGCTTCTCCCTGCCCACCTAGGTCAGCGCTACAGTGCATGTGGCAAGGTGGCATTGTTTGCCCTATCCTGGTACCAAAACAGAGCGTCAGAATCCTCAGGCCATGCTTATGTGTTGTCGCTCTCCGCTTTGCTGCTTGCTGCCCTGGTGGCAAAGCATGCACGACCAGAGCTGCATGAGCTAGACAGGCCTGGGGCGGAGATGCCGACAGTGCACGCGTGATGCGGCATGCCAGGAAGTGTGTCTTGCCACTACCAGGGCCGGCCAGAACAAGGAGTGGGCAGTCCAACCTGGGCAGAGCGTTTTCCTCAGGCTCGAACGAACTTACGACTCCCCACGCGTGACAACAAAGCCTGTAGTTCATTACCGCATTTTCACTTCGTGCGCCCGTTGAGGTGCTGGCGGCTCGTCAACGGCGCTTTGCTGCTCCGGTGAGAGGTCGGGCAGCTCAATTTGCCTCGGAGAGGAGAAAGGCTCAGGAGCATGGACCATGCCTGGGCTTGGGCTTGGGCTGAGGATCCAGCAACGTCCCGTGGGGATTCGGCCTGGTGGCCTTTGGAAAGCCTGCGTGGTGGGTGGGCTGGAAGGCTGGTGTGCCGGAAACCTGCTGGAGGCCCGCGAAAGTCGCGGGTTGCGCGGGCGCAGGTGCTGGGTGTATTGGGTTCGGCATCCAGCTTAGATTTGGCCTGGGATTCTCGCTTGGGCGGGCACTCAAGCCCATGTCAGGGACAGCTGTCGACAAGAATCCGTCTGGCATCTGCCAGGCTGCCTGATTCAGTTGCAGATTCTGAAGACCCAAGCTTGGCCGTCTTCTTCTGTGAGAGAGAGTGAGTAGCAGCCTCGATTCAGTGTCCCTTTTTCCGGGGGAGTGCCGAGCCTGCGGTGTGGCGACTCGCCGAGGCTCCGGATCTTCGGCATGTCGTTTCCTGGAGCCTCGGAGCCCACGGGACAGTGAAGGAGGGAAAGGGGAGGGAAAACATCGGTAAGCGCTCGCGAGGTGGGTACATGTGCTTGTTGTGAAAAAAACCTCTCCCCATTGCCAAGCAGATTCAAATCAGCAGTGAACAACACAAGTTCCACTGTAGCATGCTGCTGCTTCACGACCATCCTTGTCCGGTAGCCAAGCTGTCATGCCCCCCCCACACAGCACCATGACTATGGCTTTCTTCTGCTCTGCAGCTCCATGTAACGTGTGTCTCTCTCTTGCCTTGTTTTTTCTTGCCTTGCTGCAGTTTCGGGTTGCGTGCCCTGGCTGGGTAGAGCCCGGCGCATACTTGTCGGATACTTCGAGCAAGCGCTGGGCCCGTACCAATCCCACCCGCAGGTCCCGACCATCCGCCCAGGGGCTTCTGCAAAAACCACCTGACAACCACCTCGCAACCTTGTTGTGTATGTTGGAAGCCTTGTGCAGGTGCTGGTCTACACTACGCTGTGCTGAAGTACCGTTGCTGTGTTTGCACAAGAAAGATGCGAAACCGAATCTGCGGCTTCCTGGACTGAGTCCCACGCGAGAATTGCCGGTCGTCGAGGCAGCCTCAACATACAACCAAAGGTCCGGGCTTTGCCACATCAGGCCGCACGCTTACTGGATTCAAGCATTGGCATTGGCATGCTCACGGGTCGCGATTGCGGCTACGTGGCCTTTGCCTCAGGGGCCCAAGCTTACAGCTTGTTTTCCGAACATCTGTAGCATGTTCCTGGACATGCTCTTCGCTGCTGCGACTGCAGTGTCCAGGTCTCGGATTGGCCCAACTGCCAGCCGAAGAAAACACCACCACCCTGCACACCACTGCTGGCGGAGTGGAGCAGTGTCCACCCTCCGGAGAGTCAGACGCTGGGGCACTGGCGCTCTGTCGATGGCTCGCACCAAACAGAAAGCTCTGCGGTGCAGGGCTCGCAACGGGCCCTGACATCAGGTCTCGCTGTGTCTTGTGGCTTCAGACTTGATCCAGGCACGTTCGAGAGACTCCTTTTTCATCCTTCCTCAGAGC
The DNA here is from genome assembly GCA_905231915.1 of Symbiodinium necroappetens. Classification (NCBI taxonomy): domain Eukaryota; class Dinophyceae; order Suessiales; family Symbiodiniaceae; genus Symbiodinium; species Symbiodinium necroappetens. The sequence goes on from CAJNJA010010265.1 coordinate 25,903, forward strand.
CCAAACTCGGAGTTCTCGGGCGGGGGGCCTGTTCTCGCTTTTCCAACTCTCTGCGGCCACATGAGGTATATACGTACAGGTGAGCTAAAAAGCGTCTTCTTCAGGCCTCTTATAGGGGTACCCCTAAGACATTTAGATATATCTTCGAGACCCTTCGACGGAGGCGATGCTCCAGCATCACAGGCTAGGCTCGCTCTGACAGTGCTTTCATGGCTATGTGCGAGTTGTGTCGGCGTCACGGAGCCCTGAGGCTTTCTTGCAGTCTTGTAATTGGCTTACGCATATTGGGGTATGGAGCGCTGCTGCGTGCTCGAGCCGTGATGGCCAAGCCCGGGAGTCGCGTCACGGCTTCCCCAAGCCCAGGCTGCCCCGAGCCTTCCACGTTCAGGCCCCGAGCTTCCAGGTAGGCATCCACCGCGGCGAAGGGCGACTCGCCTCAGGACCCATTCATTCCGTTCTCTCACCGAAGTCAAAGCACCTATAGATTTGGTCATGGTCCGTCTGCGGATTCGGCCCCCGGCGACGGTAGCGGGATGCCATGCTGGCGACAAGCTTCGTCGCCCCCCCTGACTCTCCCCGCTTACCAGGGGAAACATCAACTGCGAAGCCGAGACGGCCGAAGACAACGGTCGCAGCAAATGACACCTGCCAGTCCTTTCCCAAGAGCCTTTGAGCCCCAAGCCCCATAAGCCTCAGCACAACTTCATCGCTCACACGCAGCGCCATTGCATGCTTTCTTTCCGTGCTACGTGAGATCGTCCGAGTCTATGTCCAGAAAATCTGGTTAAACAGTCATTGCAGCCCTTAAAGGCTGTCACATGCTATGAGGCTGGCCCACTGCAGATGCCGCGATATGTGCACACATATCTGTCGAAAGCAGAACACCTCTCTCCCTGCCGCGCGCCAGAAAAAGGTCAGCTGAGCTGCCCCAGGAATGCAAAAATCGTGCATGCTGTCCTCCTCGTCTCGGGCCTAGGCGCTGGCCACGCCTCAGTACATTCCGGTAGGTTCTTGGATGGCTGTGGGACCGAGCTCCAGGCCAGACATCATGAAGTGGAGAAAGGGGAAGCACAGGAGGTGGAAAATCCCGTGGCTCCATCCTCCACATCAGCACTTTCCCTGATCCTCTATAGTGCTTGCTATTTCTCAGCACATGCCCTGGCGTGTGTGGGTATAGTCACTAGTGAAGTCCTCCTCCCAGTCTGAAGTAGTTGGCCAAGGCGAAAAACAGGCAGGCACCCAGCCACATCCTTGTGCCAGATTCACGGCACGCTCTTGCCACAACAGCGGTGTTACTGAATTGGGGCCCAAACGAGATGGTGGCCAGATAGTGGAAGTAGAGGCCGCGAAAGAGCAAGGGGAGCGTGTATGTAAAAACCTCGTGAAGCCGACGAATAAGTGTGAGGCTGGAATCAACAGACTCTTTCTGTGAATGCCAGAGCTCGTCTCAATCATTACACGAAGGATGCCGCAGAGGACGCGATAGCAAGTGCAGGAACCAGGAACAGGAGGGATGGAGAGAGCTTCCTTTGAACATGAAGTCTGCAGTTTGCCGTTCAAGAATCCGAAAAATGCTACGTTTGGGAAGAAGACCGCAAGTACGTGTGGAAGCCATGCTTGGGAAGGGAGAAAAAGGGGGATGGGAAACATGCTGTTGAAGCGTCGGGGCGTCGGTCGTCTGTAGCTTTTCTATGCATGCTTTGCTTCCAGCAGTCCACAGCATTCCAAACAGTGTCTTCAATGTCTCTTCTGCACGTGCCTGAGAGGTCACGCGAAGGCTCTCGTCCAGACCGCCGGGCCTGCAAACCGGTGGTTTTAGCACAGTGCGATCGGGGGTTCGACAGTTTCATGAAGGTCGTGTGAAGGTGACAGCATCCAGCCGAAGACAACAGCTTGCGCTCGGACATATGTCAGTCTTTGGAGAAATCTGTATGGAGCACAGCTCGGTTCGCAAGGCTCCTGCATGTTCGTATCAGAGAAAACTGGTCAAGTAAACGCGTCAGCACCTACAACCATTCTCAGGGCACGGTACCCAGAAAGTCAGGTTTGACTGAAAGCGTGCCAGGGGGTTGGGAAAGAGGGCTTAGGGCTTGCACTTCGAGCTTTTCAAGAATGTCCCAAATTCCAAAAGACAGTACAAGCGCTATTCAAGCTCCTAGGACATCTTTAGAAGGAATGATTCAACGGAGCCTGGACGTCGGGTTCAAGGTAATATAAGGGCCATTCTGAGGGCCTCAACGGGGTCAGTATCGAAAGCAGGGTCTCAAGGCTCCTTTCGACTCGCACACTCGCGCCGGGCTTCAGAATTCTGGGGCCGATGTCGATCTCACAACTCGGACAGGGCAGAAGGGGTTCGGCCTTTGGGCTTTCAACTCGTTCTTTCGCACTTGTCTTTGTCCACATTTTGACGTGTAATCCTGCGACTGCTTCTGACGCTTGCGATGCCAAACATGCGCCTTCCCTCCACGAGGCGGCGAAGGAGGATGAAGATGCCTCGGGGTTCATGACTGTGAGAGCAGCATCAAACTGTTTGGAAGGCCCACAGACAACTCATCTGAACGTCTGACCCGCTTTCAGTGCAGAAGACAGCACTTAAACTGCCCGCTACTCTTCACGACTCGTCCCGGTCTCTTTGGTCCGCGCATGGCGCGTTGAGCATTGCCATGAAGAGGGTGAAGATCAGGCTGCCGCCGCTCAGGGCCCAGCCAAACACGACGCAGTCTGACAGGACGGTGCAATGTTGTGAGATGGTGTGGGGCCGCACTTAAAGTGCACTGACGACGTGCTTTGGCCTAAAGGGTCTGGTAAGCAGACAGCATCTCACGCGCAGTGCAGTTATAGCTATTGCGCTAACTCTGGCCAATTCTTTGTGCCCGCAGTGACAGCTGCCCTCAAGTGCAGACGCTTAGATAATTGTTCGTGCAGAGCTGTTAACCCCACGGTCTGTCGGCCAACAGGCAAGAGTAACAACAGAGCTTCGACCTCTCCTTCGGGGGACAACAACACTTTCGCGTGTCCGTACATCTTCTTAGTGAATACGTGTTAAATCTGCACAGCGAGTGTATGCTCAATCCCGAGACGAAGACGATTCTGCGATTGCGTTGAAGCGGCTGATGTGGATCGCTGTGATGTCCATTGTGCGAAACGGAGTGCACATGGGGTCATAGCCATCGCGCCTTAGCCATGCTGTAAAGCTCCACCGGGCAATGATTTCATGCATCTGGACATGCAGCATCCAAACCGTCAAACTCCCTCTAGAATGTTCTCGCTCTGCTTGTTTGTGGCATTTGCTGTATCATCGCCCGTCTGGCTCAGGCGCTTGTTCATCAGGGCAGAAGCGAGGTGGCATGCCATGCTGAAGGGGCAGTGCATCATGGTGCCGATCGCCAGCGCCCAGACACCTTCAAGGGACTTGAGCGATCAAGTGACCGCAAATGCCTTTCAGCGTTGAAACTAGAGGCCCTCGTGCGAGGTAAACAAAAAAAGGCAAGTCTTGCACACCGGGTCACCTTCCGGGAAAACTGCGTTGGAAGCAAGCTCAGGCGCAGCGTGTAAGGCATACAAGGAAGGAGCCGCCATGGTCAAAGCACTAAAGACCTGCGCAGGACACTGCCACTCCACTCAACCTAGACGCATGTACAAAAAATCTACGCACATCCGGCCCCGTTGAGAATGATGCATTTGTCGTGAAGACTGGCAATGCTCTTCTTTCCCAGTCAGCTGCTTCGTGTTTACAATTCACAATGCAACTTCCATGCCCCGGCCCAGCGCAGTTGGACCGCAATATTTGCTGCGATTTCGGAGGCTGTGATGCTTTCCCAGCCTCTGGCCAGACTACCGATCCAATTTCAAACTCGAGCTCCAGGAACTGCAGGAGCGACCCCAGGAAGAGTGAGCGCTGTGCCTGAGCTTTCTGAGACCAGTCGGAGTCTCCCCGGAGTCCCCTGCCTGGCCTTCACGGCCTTGAGAGATGGGGAGCTTTCATCTCCTCGCAGGCTCTGGGAGCTCGGGCCTGGCGAGGGCACCGCTTTCGAGCACCCCCGGAGGTAACAAACACATGACATGCTCGTCAGCTTGGCGGCGCCTGCAGCTTTCAGTCGCTGCTTCGCCCTGGTCTCCGCACGCATCTTCCTACTAGCTAGCAGCTAGCTCTTTGGCGAGGACCTTGAATGGAGATGGGCATCGGTCCAAGGCACCATGACAAGAGCCTCAACAGCTTAGAACAGATGCAGTCAACTAGTCATGCGGACTCCTGTAGGTGGGCCAAAGCATCACCAAGTCGATCAATTGCAGCACGTCTCGTGAACAGGCAGACATGCCAGAGTACAGTACAGCAATCAGAAAGAACCCTGGCTCTAGCACGGATTCCGACTTCGAGAAGCAGATGACCACTGAGACCCGGAACCCTTGGTTTTTTGTCTTGCCGCGTTTCGCCAGACAAAGACTCTGCAGTCTTCGGCAGTCTGCCAGCCGCGGCACTCACGGCATACCTGGAGATGGCATTTGAGGTTGTATTAAAATTAAAAAACGGTGTGAATCCCTTCCCCAAACTAAGTTATCGTTTTTCCTTCCTTATCGTTTACGAGGTATCAAGGGCTGTCACGTATGACAAGTGTTTTTTTGCATAGGCTAAACTAAACCTCACGAAGGGCAGCCTAGGCTAATCTACAAGAACCTCCCTTGTTATACAACCTCATCTGGGCGTTCTGGGACGCAAAACCGACTTTATCTTGTGATCATATCACGGCACTAGTGAACTCGACCCGGAGATGGGTAATTATGCTGGGTTTGGATCGACCATCTTTCTCTCTTAAAGTCCGGCCTTCTCCACGCGATAGCTGAAACTTTCCAAGCTTGTGCCTTTCATCTCCTGAAGCCCAGCTCTCTCTCCGAGACAGGCCACGAACAGACTTGGACCGAGGCTCTGGCTGCAAGCTGCCGCGCCAGCAGGTCATTGGAGGGGCGGTCCGAAGCACCGTAGACGAACGTCTGGCGAAGCCAGACTCAGCAAAAACAACGCAAAGGCGCGTTCTTCAGAAAGGAGCTAGGGGAACCCATCCGGCTGCCACCGCTTTCTCGACAGCCTCGCAGGGACTCGCAGTGCCGAGCTGAGACCTCTGAGTCTCAAGTCCCTGTTTTTATTGGCACAATGGAAAGCCTCGAACAAGGAGTCGACAGAATCATCTGCCCACAACAAATCCTTAGAACCGTGAAGAGATGGCTGTCGAGTAGCCGGGAAACCGCTTCATGGGCAGCAGCATGAGACGTTGTTTGCTTGAGTTCGGCTAGCTCTAGGGAGTCTCTTATCATCTATCCTGCTCTGACATTGGCCCAGCAATGCCCGGCATCGGAGGCAAACCTGCTTCAAACCGGATGCTCCGTTTTGTTTCTGAAAGGATCGTCCCAATTGTCCTTGTCACGCGCATGGGCGGGCATCTTCGAAGTTGAATGTGAGCAAGGTCCCAGGTAGGCACACAAAGCCATGAGCAGTTCAGCCCTGCCTGACAGCAAAGGACAGTGTTTGGCCGTACCAAGCTGGGTTCCAGGCAGCTCCCAGAAGAAGGCCCGGATCCGGGTCTGCCAAGCGCCTCGCCAGCCGCCCAAAACCCCTCTGAGCCGCTGGGATTCCATGACTTTTTGGTGCTTTGATGAGCTGGGCAGCTTGGTGCGCCTAAAGCTGCGGTTCTTGTAAGGCTGGGACGAAGTGGCCTCTTCCAGGCCATCATCCTGGATTGTAGGGACTGAGGACCATCGGATCGAGCTGGGTCACCGAGCAATCGAGGCAGCCGGGCCCAGTCCAAGACTTGTGCGCGGACATCCAAGCCTTCAGCACCGCTGCTTACATCCCGCTAGCCTTCTTCCTTTGACATCCTGAGGTCTTGCTTACCAGGTGGTCAGAACCAGGGCCAGGGTCGTGGCAACTTCCCAGCTCCGCAGTGGCCTGGTCTCAGCGCGGACGGACAGTCAAGATCACTTGGGCATCTTCTGGAGTGCATCGCACAGCGCCCCTCTGACTATGAGCCGCTCACTCTGCGCAAAGCCGGTGCCCAACGGTTCCCTGAAATCGTATCTGAGGCGACCGCGCGCAGACTCCTCCCCAAAGCTTCACACACGTCCTCCTCGAGTCACTGCACGAGCCGCGGAATTGCACCATTGCCCGTTGACCCCGACCCCTACACACCACAAACCCCCCAAACTCCTGGAGCCCCTCTGTCCTAAAAATCCCAGGGAGGATCCTCCAAGTCTGTGACCATCCCAGAGCATCCGAGAGCGGCTGCTGCGGCGAAGCCTAGAAGCCCTCGCCCAGCCTTAGAACTCCGGAATTTCAACCAACACCGGATGAAGTGCTTCGTTACTGATCTTATCGTCGTGCCCCCCCCTTTCCCATACTGTATCATGAGCCACTTCCATTTCGAGTCGTTTTTCGTGTGTTGCTTACATTCGGTGGGTGGTGCCACCACCAGAATCCCCACAAGCTGTTTCACTCATCTTTCCGGCTCTTCACGTCTGTTGCAAAGCACCTCGCCTGGGCTCGCAGGTTCAACCACGTTTAAGCACCTGCATATGCACCTGCCAACCTGCATGCCTGCCTTACCTACGCACGTTTGGACGACCGAGAATGACATTGCCTCTAAGTCGAAAATCTGTCACAGTGGGGGAGTCCACTTCAAGAAGTCTCAGCCTAGCGCCCCGATTTCGAGCACTGGACCTGAAGCTCGCAGACTTCAAGACATGCCGCTCGCGCAGGCACTGCCAACAACATGCCAAGCCCAGTGTCACTGGCCTCGAAGCTCTGGCATGTTAAGCACAACCCCTCGGCAGGAGCTCGAGAAATTCAAGCTTGCAATCAGAGATCTTCGATGCGGCTCTACTTGCAACAGGAGGCCCTGGCCAAGAGCTGCCATGCAAGATCCGGACACCACACCTCCCAGAACGGGAACTGGCCTCACGGCAGCGGTGGCTCCCAGGCTGAATCTTCTCACTCGCTCTGCCCAGGTCACGCATGTGCACTTGGCGAACATGCCTCTGATCTAAGTATGATTGGGCTGATGGAGCCTTCTTGGTGGCATCAGGCTCAGTGGCTTCAAGCCGGCAACCTGAAAGTCATGCAATGTCGTGATTCATGATTATTGAGTATCAAGCAAGCAACCGATGGGCAGAGAAAAGGAAGGCCGCGCATGCTGTCATGGTGGCAAGCAGAACACCGGACAAGGGCTCAAGGTAACAGTAACGACCGCGTTACAGCCCCAACCACGAGCAGAAGGAGAAGAACAAGAACAGCAACAAGAACAAAACCTAACAAGAAGAAGATGAAGCCTCGTGTCTAGATTCTCTAGACGAGAAGGAGGCGGCTCAAGCGGGCCAGGAGGGCGGAGACTCGCAGGCCTCGTCGGCTCGAGCTCCGGCTTTGGGTTTGCTCAGGCTCAGGAGTCGGCACTACCATCAAGTTCTCAAGTTCAGCACAGCCTGCATACATGTTGCCGCGAGAACCGATCAGCTACCAGTGCTGCCTCTGGGAGGGCTATAGGCTCCATAAGATCCGGCAGCATAACAACACTACACCAGACTCTGCTGCTAACTTGCAAGAATTTGTACATCGTGCGACCCACTTGCCATCAATTGCACTACCTCCACAAAACCATCGGAAACAGCAACCCCAGTTAGCAATTCCCTTGCCCATTTTGGGTAATGACTTATTATTAGCAATAATACCACCAGTCAACCCATTAATAATCCTATACTCCCCCCTAAATATCACCAGCTACATCACCACCACTTCCCATTACCAAAACAAGTAGAGGAATAGCCAGTTACCTCATCCATATAAAAGGATTATTCCCATACGTACTCCCTACTAATTACAATAGCCCCCAAACATCACTATTGCTTTCCCATTACCCAGCCCAGTATAGGAATAACCAATTACCTCATCCACAATAGACGATTCTTCATACACTCCCCCCCCTATGTCTCACCCGCTATAGCACTACTACTTTCCCATTACCAAGACCAGTACAGGAATAACGGAATAACCGATTGCCCCATCCATATTCCCTAAGGTGGCATTATCATTCCAGAATGGGCAAGGCTTCCCTCACAGATTTTTACTCGGCTTAGGGGCTTAGGGTTAAAGGTTGTAATCATGATCTACTCATAGTGCAATACCTCGTATAAAGTATGCTTGTATTATGCTTGAAAAAGCGTTATCCGACACCGACGGAAATAGCCCTAGGTTGAGTTATCATCATCCACTTAAAACGGGCAGCGGCTGCTTCATAACATTCTATGTGTCTAGGAGACGATGCAAACATAGGGTACTGTCCACGGGCTAGAAAGATCTTAGATAATATTACATCAACGGAGCGTTTCACTACTGACATATGCACACTAGACAAGCACTTTATGTATGACTACTGCACAACGTGCCAATCAGCACAGGGTGCGTCCATAGACAGTCAGATCATAATCCATGAGTGGGATAAGCAACACCTAGTAACTCGTGAATGGATATGGTGCGCTCTTACCAGAAGCACAGACCTTTTAACATGGTAAGGTTCGTCAAAAGTGTAGCGAACTGGAAAGAACCAGCTGAAGAAACTTTAACCTTTACAAAGTACATCACAACTAAAATCAAAGAATTACCAGACACAAGATTATAATGCTGATAGTGGTATGGATGTTGACAAGCATGTTAATCACGACATCCAAGCCAATAGAACCGACAGCGTTTGCGGTCAGGGGTAGGGGTTTGGGTGCGGGGTTTCGGGACACAGAGCTGACCTGGGTCAAACGAGGCACCTTCGCTGCTCTCTTCCATGGAAATGCTCAGCTCGGAAGAATGGGGCACAGCCTCAACATCTGGCGCTCAAGGCATTAATGCGATCTTTGTCGGCAGTTCTCGAACCATGGCCTCTTCGACCAAGCCGCGGGGACAAGTGTAAAAGTCATACTGCGCCCGCTCCTCGAGAACTCAAAAGCATATGGATTCGACACCTGCCCCGCAAGCAACCGAAGCCCACCAAGCAACGTAAGGAAGAAGTACAGCAAAGCCAGGAGAGCTTTCCTACGAGTTCAAATCCCAATCGACCCAAAAAGAATTCTTTAAAAACCAGCCGTCCTGACACTCACATGGCAGCCGGCCGGTGCTGGCATCCAGCTGCTCATGCATCTAAGATCTGCGTAATTACGACGACACGAACTCTTCGATCTTCGTACTTTCGATCAACCCCGAAGATGAATTTTGGAGATGGGATCACGTTCAGGGCAACCTATTTTCACTTCTGTTGCGTACTGTAGCGTACTGCTGCTGGCAGCTGCGATCTCGCTGCTGATTGGAGGACTGGACGTCCTCAATTTCCGACCGGGGAGTTATAGTTGATTTCTGCGGGGCTGCAACGGCAACTTCTGAATGCAAGCTGTCGCGTGCGATTTCTGGAGCATTCGTCCATGTCGTGTGAAACTGCGGCTGCTTCTTGCAGACCTTCAGGTGGGAAAATCATTATGAAGTGTGCTAAGACTAAAGACCGCCTGCTCCAGGCTGGTGGTTGTATGTACATGTAACAGTAACAGGTCACTCTCGGCCGTCTTGTCCGCGTATTGCCCCGCATCTGCTGGGATATCTCGAAAATACGCAGCTTTCGAGCCTTACAGGGTTGATGCAAGGATGTCCTCCTGGCCAGGGATGGCGGGGTTCAATTGGCGCCACCGGCGAAGGCCAAGCACAACGCTCTTGAGGTAGCTGCTCTTCGAATCTTCGCCAAGGAAGGACCCTGGAAGCGTGACCCAGCGGAGAAAGCAGTCCTTGATCACCACAGAGCTGCCAAGGACCTCATTGAGACGAGGCTCCAAGGCGACGAGCTCTAGGGTGGGGAGCTCGAAACACCACTTTTGCTCCCTCCTTCCTTCCTCATCCGGATCGCAGTCTGCCTCAAAAACGAGGCCACGGACCCCACACAGGAGACCCCACAAGTGCGCGACCTTTTCAGGTGCCATTGCGGGCAGCATTACCTCTGCAAGGGACCAGGGTTCCTGAAGGCCCGGTTCAGCTGCCATGTCCAAGGCGGATGCCAACAAAACGCGTCGAGCGAGAGCGCTGCAGTCCCGGGCCCAGCGGAAGCTGGGTGTAACGGTGGCGTTCCCTGGATCCTGATTGCTGCCCTGCCCTGGTGACCTCATCAAAATCGCTTGCTGGCTTGGCATTGTCTAGACGACTGGTACTCGCATCAAGAAGAGGTCCAGTGACACGACTGCAACATTGCAAGATGCTTTCGAAACTTAAAACAAAAGCAAGCGGCGAGGTGAAGCCGAGGTTGAAGCGGATGCCTCGCAAAGGCTCCTCACAGATCGCACCCTCGGCAGAGGCCCAGCGGCAGGCTCCAACCATCGCGGCTCCGGCTGCTGCCTCTCTCAAGTCGCTGTCGCCTGAGTTTGAAACCCATGTTTTATACGTGGTCTCTGAGGGCACTCATTTTGAAGATGACAGTGTTACTGTATATAGCTTTCTGTAAGGAGTTGAAGAAGGGTAGCACGACGAACGGCATGAGTCGGCATGAGGATCCTGGAGGTCCCTGTCTGAGGCTCCGACCCCGAACAAAGATATTCGTGCCGCACCCGTCAGCAGGGCCGCAAGCCCAGAGGTTCTGACTATCTTCAAGGGCCCAGTTGTAGCGATCCGCAAGCATTAGCGCCCGCTGCCGCGCACGGGCTCGGACAAGTGGACCGCCCTGCCAGGGCTTTTGGAGCAGAGGAGTGCTTTTTGCTTCTGTGTTTTTTTCGTCGCCTCATCGAGCTCCTGGCAAAGTTCCTCTTCCAGGCTCCTGGCAAAGGAGAACTGAGAGGAGGAGCTGAAAATCAGAGCTGCTTTTTCTTCTGAGGGCGTGGCAGTGCTTCGGCAGAACACCGAAAGCTGGGCGCCAAGATCTCCGAGGTGGCACCGGCAGCGCGGACGGTCTCTTTGTACTCTACGCCATAGCTGCAGTCGCCCAATCCTCTCCGCGATGTCACGTACTCAGGCTTGTCATAGACGAGCTCAACCTGCAGACCCCCACGCCCAAGTCGTTACGTACCAGCCCCACCAACCCGAACAAACATTAAGTTAAATTAACGGGGCCCGGGGAATATATAAATTGAGGGGTTGGGGGGGGGCGGGGGGGTTCGATCTGGGCTCTTCACAGCAGGGACTCAGCATGGACTGCTCTCTGACTGCTCAAAACAACCGCTCAAACCCAGAACACCCCTGAACCCAGAAACCCCAAACCCCTGAAGCCTAAACCCCTAAACGCAGAAACCCGCACCCCCGGAAGCCCTCACCCAGAAACCCTAAACACCTGAGTCCCAGAAGCCCTAAACCATGCTAAACCCAATACCCCTCAACCCCTGAACCCAGAATCCCTAAATCAAGAAAACCAAAACCTCAAACCCCTAAACCCAGGAACCAACCCTGAAACCAGAAACTCTAAACCCAGAAGCCTTGAACCCATAAATCCTAAAACCCCTCAAGCCCTGGTCATCGGGAGATAGAGGTTTGGAAACGGATCAACGGGGATCCCAGTGCTCTGGGGCCTGGCTCTCTTGTTCACTCTACGATAACTGCGTGATCACCGTCGTTTTTCGGAGCAGGGCTCCGCAAATGTTGCCACGAGCATCCAAAGAAGCCCTAACCCAGAAACCCGTTGTTGCCGAAACGGATCTATCATGATCTACCCCCGCCCCGTTACGTTCGGCAACCCAGGGGGATCCAAGACAGCCAGCAGAAATGTATGTCTGAGCCCTTGCAAAACGAGCTTCCGGGCCCAACCCTTGGAATTGCCGTACGGCCACCCTGAATATACATTCTTGGGCATGGCCCTAGCTGCAGGGAGGGCCCGGTATACGCTCTCTGCAGCGCGGGCCAAGACCCAAGACCTTCCCGCCTCTTCAGCAAGTTCTGCTGCCAGCTCCCTGATGCAGGTGCTGAGGTGAAGCTCCCCGAGGCCGCTGATGACGTGCTCGCCCCACTCTTCCGCGCGGCAGCGCGCCGCGGGATCCGAGGCGCTGAGCTGGCGCAGGGCTGCGACCAGCTTGGGCAGGTCCTCCGCATGCTTCGGCCGAACGGAGACTCGTACTAAGGGGCGCAGCTGCGGTGCCATGGCCAAACCGGAATTGCTTGGAAGGCTTTCGTCCAACAAAGTCCCGGACTTGAAGATGAGGTGGTCAGGCCCCGTCACAAGTACCAGGTTTCCTGCTGGAACCATCTCCAGAGGCTCAGCGAAGCAGGAAAGAGGCATCGCCAGCTGCTCGATTGTCGCGCTGCCCATCCCCTTGGTCCCCATCCCATCGCTTTCCGTGCACCTCACACGCTGGCACCGGCTTGCACAGCCACAGAATACCCGGCCCAGCGCGTAGGATCTACCCTTCACCGCGGCCGCAGGAATCCGGCGCGCGACGGCCAAGATCAGCGGCCCCTGAGGCGAGCAGCTGCACCTCGGCGCAGGGTGGGGAGGAAAGCCAGGAGGTTGGGCCCACCCGCCCAGCTTCTTTGTAAGTAACACGGGCAGCTGTACTGACCTGAAAACGTAAACGTTGGGCTTGGACGAGTCGAAGCTGGCTTCAGCAGGGCTATGGCCCCACTATTTCTGTTGAAAGCATCCTAGAATCCTAGACCTAGAGAGGTGTTCTCAGCCTCCACCATCACTGCCAGGGGGCAGCGCAGTGGCGGCCTCCCCTTCGGGTGTTCCGAGGAAGAGATGCTGAGCACGTCCGGCGCCCTGAGCCTCTGCATACATGGCAGCGGACGCAAACCCCCTTGCCTGGTTTCCTCGGCCTGGCGCGGAGAAGGAAGCCGGTAAGCTAGCAGCTGACACATCACCTCGCAAACGCAAGCTTGTTTGACCAAAACGTACGAAAGCCAAGCCGGCCTGGCTGGCATCTCCATCTGCCAACCGCTTCATGATCTTTGTGACCAGCGAGTGGTACGCCAGATATTTTTCCTGATGTCAGCTCTTCGCCAAGCCGAGACCCCGCTCGCAATTCAGAAGCTCTTCGCTAAAGCCGAGACTCCCCGTAGCCAAGGGCTGGAAGCCTCAGCCCTTCAAGCATGCTGCGGGCGAGCTCCCAGTCCTTCCGTAGCAGGACCGCCTTTTTTCTAGGAAACGGACTCGCGCGTGTGCCTGACGGCGAAAGGCCGCGCAGAGCTGCAGCAGTGGCTCTAATACCAACTGCCGTAGCAAAGGCTCCTGGAAGGCCAGACTTGATTGCCGTGCAACCCGATGACACTTGACTCTACTCCGTCCATTCCTCCTCTTCCTCAGAGTCGACCGTGTCCTGACAAACACTCCGACGGGATCCAAAATAGGATCCGACAGCAGGTGTGCGTGCGTCCATGGCCCTCTCGCCTGCGCGACTGCTTGACGGCCTGCACACCAAAGCCGACGACTAAGCGCCTGGGCTCGCAACTCGTGCAAAGCCTCACTGGCGGTACCAGTATTATAGGGTTCACAGACTGACTCAAAGGTGACCATGATTCAGATCTGATCCTATTCTGGGCTGTCGCGCCCTGGCCTGCAGGCTTGTCCTACTGAATGGTGATACTAGCAATGAAAAGCCGGAGGGACTCAACCATGCCATGCGCTAGAAATTCATCAAGAGAAATCCACAGCAAGCAATCAGGTGAAACTTGGCCACGGGTTGATCAGAGCTTTGTATAGCAACAGTGTTTGAAGATCCCAGGTAAGACTTGGGCTGCAGCAGCATACGCCCGAGACCCTAGTGGATACAGGCGGCGATCAACGGCCTGCCAAGCCTGAGGTGGGCGCAGTGGTTTTCAAGCCGTACCTGTCCTGAGCATCATCCCAGGGCCATCTCACACATTGGCCCGCCCAAACGCTCTTGAAGAGAAAAACATCTGGTTTATGCTGAAGCAACCACAGTCCTTGAAGTTCCGAGCCAACAGTGGCAAGGAAATCATCCAGCCTGCTGACGTACAGCGCCGCAGACAGTCACAGCCACAAGCAATCCCTGCCCGCTGACCCCTGGTCACTCCGAAGCCTCTTGCACGCCATCTGAGGCTTACTCTCTGCCCCTGGCACTGCCCCTGCAGCCTCACCTCAGCAGCCTCCCTAAGCTTGCGCCGCCTTCCTTCAAGGCACAGCCCTCCATGCCGAATCGTGCTGCCGCCTTGAAAAACAGAACGCCACCGCAGCTGATAGGATCTGCTGCAGACGCTGCCCCCTTACAAAACACCGAACCTACCAGCATTAAGCCGAAAAGCTCCAAAAAAGCCCTGAAGAACGGCCCTCAAAACTTCCCTCGCTCTCACCTTGCGTGGTGCTTCCGAAGACCAGGTCCCCGAGCTCAGGCCGGATCTCAGATGCCAACAGCAATAAAACAAGAGAGAGAGAGAGAGAGAGAGAGAGACAGAGAGAGCCTAAATGTTTGTAGGCGGGATTTCTAAGCTTTCCGAAAACTGATATGCAGCTCTCGGGGAGGGAGAAAGCGAGAGAGAGAGAGGGAGGCACATCCATATACCTGTGCGTGTTTACACCTCATATATATATATATGACTTTTATATATATATATATGTGTGTGTGCAGAGATCTGTCCATCTTTCTACAAATACACACACACATCTGTGAATATAAATCAATATATATATATGTATATATACACATACATACACACACACACACATATATATATATATGTGTGTGTGTGTGTGTTGGTGTGTGTGTGTGTTGGTGTGTGTGTGTGTGTGTTGGTGTTGGTGTGTGTGTGTGT
>CAJNJA010010266.1:0-14297 GCA_905231915.1 Symbiodinium necroappetens
TACATATATATATATGCATATATATGTATATACATATACATATATATATATATACATATATCTATATACATATACATATATATATATATAGACACACACATGTATATATATATATACACATATATGTATACATATATATATATACATACACATACAATTATATATATATACATACATACATACATACATACATACATACATGTATATGTACATATGTATATACATATATATGCATATGTGCATGCATACATATATATGTATATGTATATGTACATATATGTTTATGTTGTGTATATTTATATATGAATACACATATACACATATACATACCTACCTACCTTCCTACCTCCCTACATACAAACAAACACATACATTCACATACTTACGTACATGCCTACATACATGCATCCATGCCTGCATGCATGCACACATACGTACATGTACATATAATATATGTATATATATATATGTATATCTAGAAAATTTTATATTGCAATTATCTATTTGTTCATATTACAGAAAATTCCATGCACACGCACAGCCAGGTGACCTGGAGACGGTGCTGGGAACAGGCTGAACGAAGGTGCCGGAGCTGATGCCGGCCTGACGGGGTTTAGGGTTTAAGGTCACGAAGGTTTAGGGTCTGGGGTCTAGGGTTGAGGGTTTCAGGTTCATCAGGTGGAGAACTGGGGCGTTGAAGGGACGGGATTCTAGGTGTGACGAACTCTTTTGGTTTCAGTGCTCGTACTGGCTTTGAACCTTAACCTCAACACGCCCACGCCCAATCAAACATGGTCGTCCGGATCCCCTCCTCCTTGACCTCACAAAAAGCGGATGCCATCTGTAAAAAGCAGTCGGGGTATGTTCCAAGAGCAAGGGCTTCAGCAACAGCACCGGTGCACTTGCAGACAGGACGAGGGCAATTGAGGGGCTGGTGATTTTGCGCCGAGGCACTTACACACACACACACACACCCTAAACGTCCTGAAATGTATGTCCCACCCCTCGCACTCCTTTGCCCCATTAAGGTTCTTTGCCTCTGTGACGGCACTCATGGTTTCCTCGTTAACGGTCTCGAAGGTTGCAACTGCACCAAATATTATATATATATATATGTATATATATATACATACCTAAGCTTAAATAGGAGGCATGAACTAAGAATCAAATGTGTTCACGTATACGTGCCCAGTGAAAGCCGGGAGCATCGAAAGTAAAGGTCTTGGAAATCAGCCGCCCCGGCCTTGCACATGTAACCCACGGTCCCGTAAGCCACGAAGAGCATGTGCTCACATTTGGGCCCGGGGGAGAAAAGGATCTCCTGCACAAAACTGGTGACATGCAGGCTCGTGGGAATGGGCACCCTTTGTGGGGGGGCTTCGAAATGTCAAGTACCTCTCGTCCACAGAACGTGCGAACTGCTCTCGTCCTGGTTGGACACGTTCCAATCGGTAAAGCCCTTCAAGCACAAGTCCTTAGAAAAGATAAGCGGCAGCAGCAGCAGCAGCAGCAGCATCAGCAGCAGCAGCGGCAGCAGCAGCGGCAGCGACAGCGGCAGTGGCAGCGGCAGTGGCAGCAGCAGCAGCAACACACTTCATCATCCACGTTTTTCCTTCCGTGGCTCGTTAAAGCCGTTGGCACGTTGTTCGGATTCAACAATCTGCTTGCCGTGGGTCAAAGCAGGCTTCTGCTGCATTCTCCTGGGGGAAATTTGTGTGCAACGGGGGGGTTTAACATGTGGCTTGTGCAGCTGGGCAAAACACTTCCATCTCTGCGATTTTGAGAGTTCGTCGTTTGAAAGAGCTTTTCAGCCCCACCAGCTCGAGGAAGGCCTCTGCTGACGATGAGCGATTTGGGGTTTCGTGACGTTCGTGACAAAGGATTGTGGCCTAGGTGTAAGTTCTGTAAGGATTGCTATGACGGTTACGGGTTGAGGGTATGGTGAAGCTTCGCCCCAAGAGGTTTCAGGGCGGGTGAGAAAAGCTGCGCGATCGGTTGTGGCCTGCTTGGGGCCGCTTCCGCATCTGAGGGACTTCAGTTCTGCAACACATGATTGTCGGATGGTTTGGGGGGTGTGGGTAGGGAGGAGGGCAAGGCAGCACCAGGGGGGTGTGGAGTGGGGACAGTCGCCTTGGTGCTGAGAAACAGATTTCTGTAGGTTACCTTCCGTATCCTTCGTTCCTTACAAGGCACCCAAATGATTCCAAATTACAACACGCTGATATTTGTTGGCTTGCTGATTCTGCCGGTTCTGCTTGCTTTCACTGCTGTGACTGCAAAAATCGTCGCGAGATTCCTGATGGGGTCGCTAGCGTGTCTGAAGTATCACGATGTTGTTTGTGACGTTCTACTGTCGAAACAACTCGTCTTCATGCCACGAGTAGCATGCTGGAAGGCTGCGAAGCGCATGCCCAAACTCTGGAGAAAGCTGTGGTTCGCGATGATAGGCGCCATCCTCGGCTGAGGGTTCGAGTTTCGGGGTGGGTGTGCTGCGAGAAGGCTTCGGGCATTAAGCTGCTACGTGTGAAGCAAGGGTGCAAGACCTCAACTAGCTGGCTGTGCGTTTTGCTTCTTGCAACATGCAAGGCCTTGAGAAGCAAGGGTTTCTGAAAGCTCAACTTTTAGGGCCGAGGGTTTAGGGCTTCAGGGGTTTACATAGGGTTCAGGACTTAGGGAAACACGCCCCTTTCAGGGAAGGGCTGGGGGCCTCATAATTAATGGTCTGGAGTGCTCTAGTCAGAGCTTAAGGCTCTAAAGGCTTAGGGTTTCAGGGTCCAGGGCTTAGCGGTTTCAAATTGAGGCGTCGAGAGGCTACTACGATCACAACTTTATGCCAATGATACTGCAAGTGAAATGAAAATATTACCACCCAGCATATTCCTATATTAACTGTATAACTGGAGGGATTAGTGGTAAACCCCAAGGCCCCGATATGGGTTGTTCTCTAAACTACGGTCCCGTTTCAGGTCCCCAAAAAAAATAGACTTATAACAACTGCCCTACAAGGGACCACAATTTAGAAATCTACCCATCTAGAACCCTTATAGTAGCCTTATAGAAACCCTTATGGATCCCTTTATGGAACCCTAAAGGGGACCCTAGCTTAGAAAAATACCACTATAACTCCGCAGCATCGAGCCGGGCAGCGCCTCACGACAGAGCTCGTTGAAAAGGTACTCCGGGAGCAACGACGCCATGTCCTGAGAGGGTTTAGGACGTCTAGGGTTTAGGACGTCTAGGACCTTCAGGCTTGAACCCTAAACCCTAAACCCCTCAAGTCTAAACCCCTAAACCCCAAACCCCTAAACCCTAGGGTTTAGGGTTTAGGAGCTTCGGCGTCTTTAGCCGACCATGCGTGAACAGGCAGAGGCTAGTTACTTCTGGGAGTGGGCCGGCTTGAACCAACGAGTTTGAGGGTGCGCAAGCTGGGCTTCATCAAGCAGGGCATTACGCAACAAAATGCGGCTGGGCATCTCATGGGTTCTTGTTAAGAGATTTACTGTAAGTTGCCATAACATGGAAACCCTATTGTTTACCATAGATTGCATGATTGCATTTGGCATCTTTTGAGTAGGCCCTCGATGACCTCAGAACTATGACTTCGGGCCCAACATAACACGCCAGAAACCTACCTCCAGAAACCCTGAAACCCTAAACAAACCCGAAACCCTGAAGCCCTAAACTCCTAAGACCTTTAGACCTCAAAGCACCGAAAACTCCAACCCCGAACACCTAAGGCTCTAAACTCTAAACCCCTCATAGAGGTCTTATGGATGCCAGAAAGAGAGCCTTTGCAGGAACCCTAAACCCTAAACCCTAAACCCAAAACCCTCGTAAAGAGCAAGGTCCTGCTTTCGAGGCAACTGGATCGTGGAGCGGTTCCGCTTGAGGTACTCCTTCCTCATTTTTGACTTTGGGACCAGGGTCTAGTAACCCTAGACCCTAAATCCTAAACCCTAAACCCTTAAACCCTAGACCCCAAATCCTACACCCTAGGGTCTAGGCTTTGAGGGTTCAGACCTTTTTGGAGTCGAATCCTGGTGGTCGGGAGGCTCCGGGGAAGCTTGGGAACGGAATCTGGGGAATCTCACCATGGGTAGTTCTCTAAATTAGGATCCCCCTTTAGGGTCCATTTGATGAGGGTGCCGTACTATTTTGATCTATTTTGGGGACCTAGGTGGGGACTCGAGTTCAAAGAACTTTCCGAAGCAACGCTTTGTCACAGCTACTAAACCGCCTCCGAGGCACAGTTGCAGCTCGAGCTCCCACGGTACCGGGAAGGCTGCTATGAAATCAAACACCTGTGCTCGAAAGTGATGGACATCGATTGCCTAGAGCATTCTGCCTGAGAGTGGCCTAAGGTTGAAGGGCTCTGCTGCAGTCCGTCCGCTCTATGGCGGTGACCGAACTCATCATCATCGTCATCCCCCGTGATCATCTTCATCATCATCACCATCATCCTCATCATCGTCGCCATCATCAGTGTCACCATCATCGTCATCATCATCATCATCATCATCATCGGCATCGGCATCGGCATCGCCGTCGGATCATCACCAACAGCAATCAAGCATCAAAATAAATAGCAGTATCAACAGCAATCGCTGATTGCAAATACTCGCTGCAGAAAGAAGCAAAAGCAGTAGTAGGACAGCAGCAGCAGCAGCACCACCACCACCACTATCACCACCACCATCACCAGCAGCAGCAGCAGCAGCACCACCACCACCACCAACAACAACAACAACAACAAAGACAACCAGCAGCAGCATGAAGATGAAGATGAGGATGAAGACGATGATGAGGATGATGAAGATGATGATGAAGATGAGGATGGCGATGGCGACGGCGATGAAGATGAAGATGAAGATAAAAGCGATGATGAGGATGATGATGGTGGTGGTGGTAATCGTGATAGTAACAGCAACGGCGGTGATGACGGTGACGGCGACGGCGACGATGATGATGATGATGATGATGATAATGATGACGGTGATTAAGATGAAGACGAACATGAAGATTGACTAATGTGAACATGATTCTGAATATAAACCTGATGGCGACTGTGGTGGTCGATGATGCACAATGATGTAGTAGTTTCAGACGGATGCCAGCTACTTGTAGGGGAGTCGACACTGCAAACGGGCCAGCTCATTTTTCTGCTTGGACTCAAAACGTCTCCAAAGATGCGCTTGATCAGGACCCTAGACTCGCAGACACTCTAGATACTCTATACAAGGCACTGCATATCAGGGTTCCTAGCATGTGAAGGTCAACACGGCTTCATCAATCAACGCCCACAAGACAGGGGATTTGCACAAGTAGACACTGCTGATGAGACCTGACATGATGGAGATGCATGTAGCTGAGGCCTATGGTAGTGGTTGCTGGTCACGGGTGGCTTTTGGGTGGTGCTGCTGCCGCTGCTGCTGCTGCCGCAGCTGCTGGTTCAGTAGCGAGGTGCATCGTTAGTGGTGGCAGCGGCCGTGGTGCTGACGGCACAAGCTGCAAATGCCATGGCCCGTGCTTCAGCTAGCTCCATTTACGATATAATATGTAATATGTGACTCAGACGGCAACAGAATTCAGAAGCTCACCAACATGCAAGCATCTGAGGAGTTGGCGGAAAAGTGTTGCACCTTGAAGTCGAAACTCGAACTCGCAACCCTGTGTTGAAAGAAACGTCTTAGAATCAATCCTGGCGTGGTCGCAGCAGTGATAGTCAGTGAGAGTGGCGATAGTACTCATTGCAGTAGCAGCACAAGCAGCAGCTTGGCTACACCTAAACCCGACGCCCTACACCCCCAAAAGTCCCGAGCAAGCTTCCGCACCTGGTATTCGGCCTCGCGCTGCAACCGACGGACGCGCCGCACGTCGGAGATGTCGTTGGTAACAATTGAGGTGAAAATGGACCCAAACCTCGGGTTTAGGGTTTAGGGTTTCGATGTCGTTGGTAACAATGGAGGTGAAAATGGACCCAAACCTCGCAAGGCTTCGGAGAAGTTCCCTCCACCCTTGACCCAACCCTACCCAAGCCTCACAACGCTTGAGAAAACATTCCGCAATGCAGTCCTAAGTGGAGGTCGCTCGCATTTGCTCAAAGGGGCTAAGCAGGATCCTGAACAAGGACTTGTAGAGCATGAAACAATGGTGATAGAACATTGACCAAACGATTGCCTGAAGAAAGGCATTGTGATGATGATGATGATGAAGAAGATGATGATGATGATAGTGGTGTTGGTGGTGCTAATGCTCGTGATGGCAGGCCATCCTCATGGCAATGATGATACAAATTCTGTCAAATTTGTGATCGCAATGCGCAGATTACGATGGTTACGACTCATGGCGATGATGATGATGACGATGCTGATCATCATGACTTCAAAATCGGTGATGACTGATGATGACGATGACGATGGGGACGAGTGCGACGACACTGTTAAAGGTGAGTCCGGAGATGATGATGAGGATGGTGAAACAAGTTGTGAGGCTAAAAATACGGTTGGGAAAGATGCCCGAAATCTGAATAACAAGTCTTTGTATTGCTCAATAAATAATGGTTATTGGACGTCCGTGTAAACTGTCTATCATTATGCTTACTATTACTAACTGCTCTTATCATTGTTAGTGTTACTGTTTAATGTGATGTGCCGGTTGCTGTTATCGTTATTGTGACTGCTTTTGCGACTTCATTGCTACATCTTGCCACCTTGCTACTGTTTTCGTTACTGCACGTAGTGGTATAGTTGCTGGTGCTGGTGCTGGTGCTGGTGCTGTCACTGCTGCTGCTGCTGCTGCTGCTGCGACGACTACTACTGCTTCGACTGCCACTACCACCATGACGACGACGAAGTAAGACGCCACCACCGGATCACTAGCACGAAGAGCGCCAGAGCGATCAGTGATGTAATGGTGTTCTCGTATCACAGCGTACACGGCACCGAGACCGAGGAGGGCGCAAGATCGTGAGCCCTGTGGCCAAAAGCGCGACCACCCGTTCCTGACGTAGGATTCAAGGTTCAGGTTGGACATTGAGGATCCGGCTCAAAACCTGTGTCTGAAGTTTGTTCAGACCTGGGTTTGCAGCCCTGGGTCAAGGATTAGTTTTGGTAAAACGCGCAGGTTGGAATCCTATGAACATGCACCCTAGGCCTGCTGCAAAAGTGGCCACCGATCTCCCAACCGACTGGAATTCCTCCATCCTAGAGCCCAGATCAAGACGACGGTTAAGTGAGGTCCTCTGAATTGTGCTGAGTGGCTGACTGGAGCTTCAGCAGCATGTTCTCGGACATGCGAGAAGGAGGGATACGGGAAAGTGCAAACTCCAGGCTCGTCATATACTTCGCCTTCAGGACTCCGGCCGCTTGGAGAGTGGTCGAAACCCTAAACCCTAAGCCCTGAACCCTGAACGCTAAACCCTACACCACCCCTAAACCCACCGAAGCCGCGGCCTGCTGTGCGAAACGCACCATCTCCAAAACAAAAACCCAAGGACATGGCTCGTTTTGGGCCTTCGGGGACTACTGGTAGTGACTAGCATGGCTTCTGCTACCCTGAACCCCACAACCCTACTACACCTCCCCCCTAACATGCCAAGCCCCACGAGACATAAACCCCTCAGGCCCCACCCTATAGCACCACATAAGAATGTCTCACAGTCGCCGTAAAGTCCATGTCGTAGGTCTCAGATTGCACCCAGCCACCGTGCTGCCCGACGAAAAACCACAGGCAGGTTAAAAGGTGCAGGAATAGGCAGAGCCTTGGCTTCGGGCTTTAAGACTTTGGTGGCTCAAGGTCTTCAGGGTTTGAGGGATCAAGCGTTTCCCGGTTTCAGGGTTGAAAGGTTTGGGCAGAGCCTTAGCGTAGGGTGACTTGAAAGGTTACTAGCTGGGTTATTATATAGGGTTTTATAAGTTATATCGTTTAGGGGTTTACGAGAGCAGGGACTCAAAGTTTTAAAACTTCTAGGACCTTAGGACTTAGGATCCAGGGCGCAGGGGTGCAGGACGAGGAAGATCTGTGTCCAAGGCGTTACGAGACGGGATCATAGAAATTGTGAGTAGGAGCATGCCGAAGCGGCAGCCGAAGCAGCAGCAGAAGCTTCAGCAGCAACATTCATTCGTGCACTGCATAAAAAGTCCTTCGCATGCGTCCTCGATGTATAAGTATAGCTCTTTGTGAGTTGAGAGCTGGCTGAAAACAATTCTACTCCGCATGCCCCTGGCTGGCAACTGGGGACTCTGGCGCAGGTGCAGTACTGAACTGGAGTAGTTCAGGCACCAGGGAGTGCAAAGAGACAGCAGCAACAGCAACGACGAATTCAGTAGCAGAAGCAGCAGCCACGGCAGCAGTAGCGGCGACTCAGCAGTGAGCCGGAGCATCTTCACCACCACAGCAGATGCTTAGCAGGATTAGGGCTTAGGGTTTAGGGGTTTAGGGGTTTAGGGGTTTAGGGTTTAGGATTTAGGGTTTAGGATTTAGGGTTTAGGGTTTAGGGTTTAGGACCGTTTTTTGACACGAAGGCACAACATGGCAAACGGTCTCGAAATGGGCCCTCCCGATGATGGCGCAGCAACAAACATGGGGGCCGCAGTACCCGTGGCTAGCGTCATGTTCCGGAGGCACTTGATGCTTCTAGCAGGGTTTAGGGTTTAGGGTTTGATACTTCTAGTAATCCTAGTGTGTCATAATGTCATGCCAGTGACAGTGAAGAAAGGAAACAGATCAAATACATGGCTGTGAAATCGACATATGTATGATGGTACTAACTTTCAGTAGCGATCCGAGATGACAAAGCAGCATTCAAGCTAAAGCCGTGACAACAATCACAAGAAGAATGAAAAGAACGCTCGTCACAACTGGGACTATGTCACCCTAGGTCCTAGAGCTCTTCATGTATTCACCCGATATGTGCGGCCAGATTCACATCAGGCCCGCCAGGAAAAGGTTCAACACGGCTCGCATCTCGCGACTGGTGTGCACCAAATATACATGCAGGTACCTCGCGCGAATTATGAAAGCTTGGGGCTTTGCGTTGGAGTCAGATTGGAGCGGGTTTAGGGTCTAGCGTTTCTGCATGTGGTACTGCCCCCGATCAAGGAATCCAACCACACCGGGCCTCGACCAACCGGACATGACGAAGAGCCTGGGCAACTGCAGTAATCGAAGGAGCTGCACGCCTCGCAGCCAGTATTGAACTTGGGAGTGATCTTGTGAGTCTAGGCCTGCACATGTCAGCCTAGGCAGATCCTTCAGGTGGGCGCAGCTGGTGGGATCCTTCTCTCCGCTTCTTGTGGCTTCTTGCGGCTGTGGCACTGCGGAGCCATGCAGAGTTTGCACCCAGGAGCACGTCGACACACTGGGTTGTGATGAGAAGAACCTGCTTTAGACTGCTTTTCAGCTTTTCTGGATCTTCACAGAGGCTAGCGGCTTACTGTTAGGACTTCCTTTGCACCCAGCTCATTTGCAAAGCCTGCTTGCAACAAAGACGACTACCAGAGCTAGAAACGGAAAGAGTCGCCCAGTCTCATCGAGGAGGCGTTGAAGAAGACTGGGGCTCTTCTTAAGGAGCTCAAGCTCAGTGGCCATAATATAGAATCTGGAGTAATAGCTTTGTTTTGTTCTGGCAAAGATAACTTAAACTCCTGAACCCCACAGGACCTACAACCGCAGCCTCTGGACAGTATATCTCCGACCCCTGAACCGAAAAATCCTGAATCCAGAACTCCTAAACCTTAAAGCCTACTCCCTGCGCCCAGACCCGGAAGCCTGATCCTCGAACAAACAAGGCCTAACTCCTCAAACCCCTCGTCCCTCACCCGAAAACCCCTAAACAGCCCTAAACGCTAAACCATGCTAAACCTAAATCCCGAACCCGAAAACCCTCAAATTCCAAACATTAATCCCGAACCCCAAAACCGCGAAACGTCCGGAGGCTGGCGAAGCCTCCAAGAGAGCAAAGGCCAGCACTCGCCGCCAGGTGTCCGTTGCACACCAGGCGATCGTGGCCGAGACGGGAATGCTCAAAAACCTCTGTTGGAAAATTCGTGCTGAGGGTCCTTTCTTAACACCTCGTTTCCTTTCTGCATCCGGTCGGGAATACCACACTAGGGTTTAGGTGCTTTTCCTTGGCGTACTTCTACAGGCGAGGTATCTAGAATCATGCAAGCAATTAAGCCCTAAACCTCAAAACCCCAAAGCCCTGAACTCCACAGCCTCAAAGGGGGAGTTCGGCTGAAGGCTTGGCTTCGGGTGTATGTGGGCTCAGGACAGGGGGAGGGCGATACAGGGATTCCGGGCTATGTTTAGGGTTTAGGGTTTAGGGTTATGGCTTTAGTGATTTTCAGCAGGGTGAAGAGCTTCGAGCAGATGAGATGCTTGTTTGCATCTCGGCTTATTCGGTGGAGCTTGGTTTTGCCGGCCTTTGCTTAAACCCTGAGGGAACAGTCGAAATGCAAAGCTCTATAGAAACCCGTCTGAGCCGCCTTTAAAGACCCTTTTCTTAAAGTGCACTTCAGAGCGGCTGGAAGGCGGTTATTGAGAGGTCGTTAGCCAACGCATACTTGCCCTCAAAGGCGATCAGAGGCCATCTTACCACCTCTAGCAGGATCACGGAAAGGAAGAGACCGGCCCAGATCTTCACAAAAGGGCCCATACACCTCTTCTTCTGGGACACGGGTACGAGATGAACAGTCTGGGTGTTCTGCGTGTGCGTCATTGCCACGGAGGCCCTCCGGGTCATCCTGCTCATGTGGGTGTTGTCCTGAATTTGAGTCCAACAATCGTTGAGCTCAAACGCCTCCAGGGATTCCTCGCTCGCGCTCTCGATCTCTACGAGATCATCGACGATGTTCACAGAGCGCATGGACCTCCTGCAGGGACTGTCCTTGAACTGAGCGGCCATCGGGGAGGAGCAGTTCAGAGGAGGAGGCTCGGACTTCGGACTTGGCACTTTCTGAAGCCTCTCCGCCAGATGAAAACCGTCACCGGTGGATTCTTTTGTTGATAGAATCGGTGGCTCGGATGCAGTGAGGGGCGAGGGCTCCCCAGAGCTGCTGTGGCAGGCAGAGCCCGCAGAGCCCGCGCAGCCCACAGCCTCCTCTTTCGCGTTCCTCTCACAATCCGCCAGCAGCTTTACGAGGAGCCTCTCGATTTCACCCAAGACTCCCTGCAACGACTCTCTCTGGAATTCCACCATGGCAAAGCCTGAGGCTCCCGCGGACAAAGGATGAAGCCCTCTTAGGTCTAAACCGCTCTCCCATGTGCACAGAAGCCCTAGACCCCAAACCCTAAAACCTAAGTTGCTTTGGTGACCGCGAAGCAAGGCTGTGAGCCAGGAAAGCCGCGAAACTTTCCCTAACCCTAAACCCTAAACCCGCTTTACAGTTTAGAATCTTAGGGTTTGGGGTTGACGGTTTAGGGTTTAAGGTTTAGGGTTCAGGGTTTAGGGTTTAGGAGGCAAGCCGAGCATTTGGGATGTGGGGTTTCGGGCTTAAGGGGTACGGGAGCTCCCCTAAATTGTGCTCAATGTCAAGGGCTTTCTCGACTACTGGACTTATGCAGGGACCCAGAGAACTCGAAACCCCCTCATTAATTAACTAAGGAATATGCTTTAAATCATAACATTCAGGCCCCGAAATGTACTTAAGGTATATTCCTCAACTAAGGGGTACCCATAGGCTCCTAAGTGGTTCCTTTTTTATGGTTCATAAATAGAATCCTATAAGGTAATCCCAAAAAGGAACTACTAAGGAGCCTATGGGTGTTGGGCTCTCTGGAGAATCCTGACCGGGCTTGGGGCTTTCGGTTGCATGCTCCAGACCGAAGGAGGTTTAGGGTTTAGGGTTTAAGGTTTAGGGTTGAGGGTTTAGGGTTTAAGGTTTAGGGTTTAGGGTTTAGCCTAGACCCTCTTTCTACCCCCCTCGTGTACCCTAAGTGCCTCTTAAGGACCTACTTTTAGAGGGATCCGGCCCTAAAGCCCAAGCCGTAAACCCTAGTATACCCTATAGGGACCTGCTTTTCGGGAACCTGCCCTAAACCCCAAGCCGTCAACGCTAAGTGCCGCCTGAGTACCTAGCTTTAGGGGGATCCTGCAGTCTTTACCCATAGGCTCCTAAGTAGTTCCTTTTTATGGTTCATATTTAGAATCCTATAAGGTAATCCCACAAAGGAACTACTAAGGAGCCTATGGGTAATGTTACCCTAAACCCTAAACCCTGAACCAGTCTTTCGGGACCATGGAAGCGGGGAGACAGGTTTCGCAACCCCAAGGAGTCCCTCATTCATGTAGGAACCTGATTAAGAAACCCTGGCCCTATGACCCCAAAAATAAAAAGGATTTCATATCAAGAACCCGAATGCATGGCCGTGTCACCCCCAAAAATATACTTGGGATTTCATGTAACGAACCCTAATAAGGGACCCTGGGGTTTCTGAATCAGGTTCCTACATTAATTCATCTGCCCAAGCTGAGGCGAAAGAAGTTGGATCACCGCGTTTAACATGGACGGACCTGAGACTAAGTTGCACTGTGCACAGCCCTAAACCCTAAGCTTCTAAACCCTAACCCCTAAACCCTAAACCCTAACCCCTAAACCCTAAACCCTGAAACCCTGAAACCCTAAACCCTAAACTCAATGCACTCTGCTCAGCGGGCTGGAAAGCCCCACAAGATTTCTTCAAACAGCCTCTGGAGGTTGGGTCTCAAGGGGGTTCAGGGTTTAGGGTTTCAAGGGGGTTCAGGGTTTAGGGTTTCAAAGGGGGGTTTGGGGTTTAGGGTCTCAAGGGGGGTTTGGGGTTGAGGGCCTTTCCGCTTCTCCTAAGCCCAGAGGTTTTGTTTCCCGCATACTGAAGAGAAGCTCAACCGAGCATCTTAGACTCAAAGCTTAACTCCCTAAACCCTAAACCCTAAACCCTAAACCCTAATCCCTAAACCCTAAACCCTAAACCCTAAACCCTAACCTCCGAATCCTAAGTCAGCTTTAAAGCCAAAGCCTCGAATCGTCTAGGGTTTCGGAGGCAGGATCTAGGGCTTAGGGATTTAGGGGTTTAGCGGTTTAGGGTTTAGGGTATAGGGTTTAGGGTTTAGGGTTTAGGGCTTAGGGCAGCCGAGGTAGCAGAGGGGCCCTGGTTAATTGTTGATGCTATAGTTCGCTCATTCTTGATGTCTTAAGCTTTTTGAGAGATTGATAAAATAAAGCCCAGATCCAAAACACCGAGACTCCATTGTATGTATTGAGGCCCTTCGATAAGCTTTCGAACTGCAGCGACATTTATTCTGGGGCAGGGTATAGGGCATGGATTACTGCAGCGGAAGCCGTTGGGGGTGCTAACGGTGACGGTTTTACCGGTGCTCCTGCTTGTCACAACGGTGTTGACGGAACACTGGAGCATCCCTAAACCCTAAACCCAAACTCTAAAACCCTAAACCCTAAACCCTAAGCCAAAAACCGACGGTTCGAGCCCTACTTCCTAAGCAAAGACCGTTGAGGCGGCGCCTCAGCATTCGACCCCACTGAGGAAGACATAGTTTGTTTACTGTCTTTTGCAGCTAGTAGTATGCTTCCTTGGACCTGATTACTGGGTCCGGTCCTTGAGGGGTCTAGGGTCCTGAGAATCATCATAAGGCTAGTATTATGATAAGTGTGAGTATTAGATATATGATCGTTATTAAGGTCAGTATTACAATGGCAACAAACAACATGGTCTTCTGTGGTGCTGAGTCATGACGTGGCGGAGACGCTTGTAGTTGCGAGTAGCCTTGCCTGTGCTACCGTCTCGTACCTGCAATCATACAGGCACGCAGCAACTTCCCACACTTGAGAAGTACCCTAAACTCGAAGTATGAGGATGTCACCTTCGAGTATCAGTACGCCACGTGCCTTCACTGGGCCTTCGCTCAGCTAGGCTGGGCAAACAGCCGGAGCACATCTCAAGCTCTCTGGGTTTGGGTTTTGAGAAGCCCCTAACCTCGACAACCCTGCAAACAAATACTTTTGTAACAGAAGACAAAGTGGCCAGAATCGGGGCACAGATGAAGTCGGCCTTACCTTGCCTAAGGAGGATTCGGGTTTAGGCCCGTCACGGCTGTGGTGTCATCAGGTTTCACAGCTTCCACCACCACCACCACCACCACCACCACCACGACGACGACGACGACGACGACTACTACTACTACTACTAACTACTACTACTACTACTACTACTACTACTAGTACTACCACTACTACCACTACCACCACTACTACTACTACTACTACTACTACTATTACTACCCCGGCTGCTGCTGCTGCTGCTGC
>CAJNJA010010267.1:0-14297 GCA_905231915.1 Symbiodinium necroappetens
GGGGGTGGGGGGGGGGGGGGGGGGGTCTTCGTTGAAGAGTAGACGCTGAAAAAAGACTTCCTTTGAAGGATCTTTCAGGGGTTCTTCTAAGGCTTTAGGCCGGAAAGGGTTCCTTCAAGAGTTCCTGTAAGCTCAGGGTTCGTTTAAACATGCAACCCCTCAAGGGTTCGAAACGGGAGTGCTGTCGTGTTCTGGAGTGTAGCTTCAGGTTTTCTAAAAGTTCTTGAACAAACACAAACTTTGAGGGTTCTTCTGCGTGCTGTGTTTTATTACAGGCATGGCTTACTTAGAGCCTTTCAGATTCCTGCGAGGGGTCAGGGTGTTTTTAGGGTATGGACTTGCTGCTCCTGGCAGTTTCTTAAAGATAGGGCTCCCATAAGGATCCTACGGTTTAGGATCGATAGTAGGGGCCCTTTTACACTTTGTGAAACGCACTTTTATTGCTGATCTTGTTTACACTTTTTGGGATTTGATTAGGGGTTAAGGCTTTAGGAGTTGGGGTTGCGCCTTATCCTCAAATCCAAAACCCCATATACTCAGCCCTACCCACAATCCCATAGCCCAAGCCCTCTACCTCCCTGGGTGCATCCAAAGCCAGAAAGTTGCAACGCCATTACCCTCATACCCGTAAGGCAATGTACGAGGAATCGCAGCACACTCCATATTTCAGCTTATTGGCTGCCACTTCAATGCACCCGAGCTCTTGTGCGAGGTGCAGCGCCTGCCTTCAGTTGGCGCTTTTGATGCCGGGCGCTCTGCGTAAGTTCTCCGGCTTCCGGTTTAGGTTTGCTACAAAAAGCTCGGAGAATGGGCATCCCCATGCGGATTCTTGAGGCCTGCGTCTTCGGCTGCAGAGTCCCTAAACCCCAAACGGCCCCAAACCTTAAACCCCAAAACCTGCACCCTAACTCCCCTAACCCCGAACCCGAAACCATGCAGCCCCTACAGCCTACACCCGGGATACATCCGAAGATGGAGGGTCCAACGACCATCCATAAACCTCGAAACTTCCACCCCCCCACCCCCCCACCCCCACCCTTACGTCCCGAGATGAACCCTAGGCCTGAAGAGCCTCAATTAAGCCCCGGCCGAAACACTCGAACCCCTCAAGCCCTTCAGCTGGGTTCTCAGGGTGAAGGGAACATGAACATTTAGGGTTTATGGCAACCGTAAACAAACCAATTGGACCCAACGCCCCAAGACCTTGCAATTACACAACACAGAACTCCCGCCGCCCCATCATGCCCTACTCCCTACTCTGACAAGCCACGAGCACACCCAATACAATGTAATAGACCACCTGCCTTTGACATCATCCGAAATAGCAATCGATACTTCAGCCCCCGAACGAGACCCACACAGCACCCACATACAGCCTTCAGGAACGCCCTCAACAAAAACACACAAAAGCCAGCAGAACGCCCAGGAGCCATGCACAAGACTATGAACATCCTCCGCTAGTAACCAAAAGCAAGCACAACCCATTCAAAAAGAAAAGAAACCAGCACCCAAGCAAAGAGTACCCTGAACCCAGACATGGGTGGTTTTCTAAATCAGGGTCCCTTTTTTTAGCTCCCCCAGACGAACCCCCGCATAGAAAACGTCAGAGAAGGCGGAGCTCTTGAACCTCTCAGAGGCGCCCAAGCTCTTGGCCCGGGCCTCGGAGATCTTCCGAAAGCTCTTTAGGGAGCTTGGGGCTGGATGTATGTAGAATGTATAGGTGTTTTTTGTAGATGTATACTGTATATGTTGGACTACGTGAACACATAAATACGCAACATATATAGACATGGATGTACACATACATGGTGTAAATACTTTTATGGACATCTCTCTCTCTCTCTCTCTCTCTCTCTCTCTCTCTCTCTCTCTCTCGCTCGGGCATTATGGTGTTTCTTTACGGGCCCTTTAGGGATGTTTCGGGTTGAAAGGGCTTACGCTTGGGCTCAGGCTTCAGATTTTGTCAGAGTTGCTTTTGCGGGTTTTTGAGGCCGTTTGGTTTTCGGGGTTAGGGGTTCAGGGTTTAGCCAGACAGATTCCAGGCTTTCTTGCGGTTTTGAGGTTTAGCAGGCCTCTCAAGGGCTCAGGGGAGTAAGTCGGGGGTAGCTACTGCTTACAACCCCAATGAGGATAGTTGGGATATTTCTAGCCTTACGCTGACTAAGCGGTCACACGTTTGTAAGTTACCGCAGGGGTGTTCGGAAGCCAGGACTATGTGGAATGGGCTCTTAACCCATTCATTCGAGTAAAAGTGAAGACAGTGCAGATATGCCTGTGAAAATGACTTGCAGGAACCATGTAGCCTTGAAGCTTAGGGCTTCGCGTGTTTTCTCTACATGGCTCCTGAATATAATCCTGGCTTCCCAAAACCCCTAGCAGTTGGCGGCACCAGAACTCCCCCTCACCCCCAAACCCCCCACGCCCCACCTCCCTGTCCAAGATAAAGTCCTGTCCTTGAAGCGCCTAGAATCCAATGCGAAAACCTCCAAACCGCACAACCTGCACAAAAGCGCTCGGTAACTTAGGTGCGTGTGTGGGATTAAGTCCCCTGCTCCTGGAACTGACCTTCGCAAACAGGTGGCCAATCAGCGCTCCGGCACGTCGAGGTCTCAGATCTGAGACAGGAGTACCTGTCCAAACCAAGCTGTATTGAGAGTTTCTTCAGCATCTTTTGAGAACAGGTGGGCCGAGGATGTGATAGCGGTTGCTGCGATTGCCTCTCCTGAAGAGATTCTAGGTTCACACTCGCACCTCTTGAAAGTTCCGCTTACCTCAGATACATGTAGGGCCGAAATTGCAACAGGGAAACGCGCCTGGACAGCGACCTCGTTAGATCGTAGCATGCAGCATCCAAAAGTCGATTCTGGCCGTTGGCAGGTCCTTTGTGTACGAGTTCGGCGAAAACGATGCTTGTCTGGACCTTAACGCAGCGAAGGTTGCCATTGCATGGCCGCCATGTGTGTTCATCGAACTTTTCCTTTGTCATAGCGTTCTATGGCCTTTTTACGGGTTTTCATAGAAGTTCATAGAATTTCATTCGCTTTTATGGGTTCTGCATTTAAATCCAAAGCCGGGTTTTGGGCTTTGGGGCTTTTTTCGCTGCCTTGCGGCCGTGAAGTCTCGAAGTTCAAGCGTGGAGCCAAATCATAGAGTTCCCTTTCCCCCGCCTTGTCTACGGTTTAGGGTTTAGGGGTTTAGGGCATTTAGGGCTTTAGCTAGGGGTTTAGGGGACCCAGTTTGAGGTTCCAGGCTTCGTCTTCAAAGTCTATAAACCTTGGGGTTTAGGGCTTAGGGGGCTTGGGGTTAAAGGGTGCAGGGTTCAGGGTTTAGGGTTTAAGGTTAGGGTATAGGGAACCCTGAACCCGAAGCCAACTCCCAAACCATCAGACGCCGAAGTCAGCACCTGCAGTTGCCTGGTCTTGTCTGTGAAGAGCCGCCACACAGAGTAGTACTTCGTAATACGATCTTTTCGTGATTCTTGCAGAGCAAGTCGAAGTTTTTCAAGATGGAGCTCCTAACGAAGGTTCTCGTTATTCAGTACCCGTTCAAGCTAGCATTCTCGATCAACGATCCTAAGTGCGACCATGCTTTTGCAGACGCTCGCAGATATCCAACTGTGAAATCTAATTGTGCATGGTGGACGCAAGAGCACCCACGACGCAGTTCATATCAAAGGTATCTATAAGGGTACTATAAACTATAAAGGTATTATAGGGGTACTAGAAACAGTACTATATGGGTATTAACACGTACTATCTTGCAAAAGGCGCCATTTCAAATCCCGCATGTACACCGCTCAACCTAAACTGCCCTCAGCTTTACCTGCCCAAGCAATTTTTGGGCCCGCTGCGTGTTGCTAATTTCTTGGATTGTTGTTCTCATCAATATTTGTGCTAATACTCGTCTTCGCAGTATTGGTATGAGCATTAGCACTAGTATTAGTACTTCCTGCTCTTATCATGAAATAGTAGTGGTCGTGGTAGTTGCAGCTTAGTAGCATCTGTAGTACTCTTCCAATTTTGGTGTTCTTGTTGGTCAATACAGATGGCTGAAAAATTGCCGATTTTATTCCATAGATTTCCTCTTATATATTATTGTATAATACACCCCAAATCCTTATTCTAATTATTGAAGCCCCTATACTAAGCGTTTATAGACCCCTTTAAAAGGGACCACTTTAGAGGAACTTTTATTAACGGAAGGGAGCCCCGATTCGAACTATCAAGGCCCCTCTGCTGGTTCTTTTGCAGGTAAGGAGCTGCTCTGCAAGCGGGACGAGCTCAGCACGCAGGGGGGCCCGTGTTGGGAGGGGTTTTTGGGAGTTTAGGGCTTAGGGTGTAATGTTTATAGGCTTTAGGGTTTGGGGTTAGGATGAGTTGACCTTCGAGGGGGTTTTTGTTATTTTAGGGCTTCAGGGGTTGTTGTTTTTGGGGTTCAGGATTTGAGGGGCCTTCGGCACTTGGGGCTGGATTTGGGATTTCCCCTTGGGGCATTTTCATAGGCTTGCCCTAAGCTGTGCTGGAGTTTTTGCGCGGAGCGTCAGCGTTTCGGGCTTTTGGGTATGGGGCGTTTAGGCATACCATGTGGGTTACTACAAGGCAATACAAGGCATTTTACCAGCCACACTCTTTGCACGGCTCTTCCAAAGTCCAGAGCAGGCCAGCCTGCAATGTTTGGGATCAAGGTGAAGGCGATCTCTTGAGTCGCCAGGTGGTGCAAGATTTCCGCCATTGATTAAAAAGTCTTCGGTAATGCTACAAAACCATGATGACGAAGAGTGTAAGTGTAACGGGGTAAGTCGGGTAGTCGTCATCATCCGCAGCATTCTCCTCATTTGGATCTTCGCCATCATCGTCGGTGCATCATCCCTGAAGGCCCAAGGTGTACAACGTTGCCGCGCACTTCGTCCCCGAGGCCCGTGACAGCTGGGAGAAATGCGGCATCCTAGCCCCCGAAACCCTGTTTGGGGTGTTTCCAGGATGCGTGCTGAGAGAATTTGATCCGGGATGTCTCAGAGATTTGCAGGGGAGTTTCTTTAAAACAGAGGGTAGCATTGTGCTAGGGCTTGTACTGCAGAAGCTTCTGCAAGAAGCATGCGTCAGTTGAAGGGATGCATCACTTGAAGTGGGATGGTTGCGGCTCAACTTCCGCTGGAGTTCTGCGGCCTGTTGGGTCTGGGATCCTAGAATCTACCAGAGCTTGCGCTGAGGACACCTTTTGTCGTTGGTGTTGTCATCAGTTGCAAGCATCATGAGTATCTGTCAAAATCATGGTCCGTTTGGGGAGCCGTATATATGTCGATTCTTAATTAATATGGCACCTGCAGTTTGGAAGCCCAAGAGAGACCCGAATTGGAACAACCACCCTCATAGCTTCTTCCAGGGTTCATGTCCGAGTACCCTGGCTGAAGACCAGCTCGTGTCGCGCAAGTCTGGAACCCCGTCAACCCCAAACCTGGGCATGCTTACTATTATGGTTATGACGGTTATGATCATGATCCTTCTTCTTCTTGCTACTATCCTGAGAAAGCCGTCGGAGCCAACAGCGACTCTGAACCGGCTTAGGATTTGGGGTTTAGGGTTGGGTCCTCAACCTCAAACCCCAAAAGCTCCAAACTCTAAATCCCGAAGCTGCGACTTCGCCTCACAGCGGAGGCCCACATGAATTTCCTTGCCGTTGCGAACTACTGGGACTGAACAGGAGGAAACTGTGACTGCTGTTCTTGTGATTCTATTGCCGTGGCACCAATTGCCTACTAATTGTTTATAATTTATACCTTACCATTATGGTGTCAAAGCCTGCTAGCTGCTAGTTCAATAGGGTTTGATTTTATATCTAGGTGGCGATGATGGTCGCGGGTGCTGTTGCCATGATAAGTGCATTGTTAGTATATACTTGTTTGCTTGCGCTTGGGCTTAGGGTTTAGGGATTAAGGTTTCGGGTTTAGGGTTTAAGATCTTGTCATCGTTATACGGATGCTGTCGTCCATACGAGCGAAGAAGAAAAGAAGCATGTGCCTGTGCATGGGGGTCAGACATCGCGTGCGTGTTGGGGCTCTTAATGGATCAGGGGGCTAAGTAGGGTTATAAGCAGGGTAGTTTTATGTAGAAATGTGTATGGTATCAAGATGCGTGTATCCTTCCGTGCCAGTTTGCCAAGACCTTGAAACCTGTGTGGAACCCCATTAAGCCCAAACTTTACAGAACCCCAAACTCCTAAACCCCTAAACCCCTACGCAATGGCCTTAAATCCAAAACCCTGAAGCCCTGACAGACTCGAGACCACAACATAGAAGCCTCAAACCCTTTCCTGCATCTCTCACGTGAACCTGACCTTACACTTCTTGTGGCTGCACGGGACTGTGTAAGTAGGGTTGTGAATAAGGTGACGAAAGTCACAACTACAGGGGGGCTCGTAGCCCCACTTACCCAAGATCACGGGCCCCTAAGCCCTCAATGGCTCTGGGTGGGACCCTAAACCCCAAACCCCAAACCCAGAATGCTGAACCCTAAAACCCTAAAGCCAAAAGCCCTAGGGTCAGAGCATCGGATGACCGTGGCGGGTTTCTGGCTCGAAAGAAGTTGCGATTTTGTCGTAGAAGCTAGAAAGGCTGGTTAGGATATATTTCAGTGATGGCCTTCTCGGAGGAGCTGCGGCAGGCGACCAGCAAAACCCTGACCCTAAACTCCAAAGCCAACACCCGTGAACCCTGCACCCCTCTAGCCTACACCCTAAGTCGGAACATCTAAGAAGCAACGTCTTCGGGCCCTAAAGCCCCAAAGGCCTCCCCCTAAAGTCCCAGAGTCCTCAAACCCCCAAAAACGGAGTTCAACAGAGCCAAGGGAGCCCCAAAGCCCGGAGTCGGCGCAGGCGGCCGGCGACCAATGGGAGCGGGTGATTCAGCACCGCTGGACCAAGGAGCTCGCCTCGGGGACCTTGGACTTGAAGGTCATGAGGCGCTCCTGGGCCTCTTTGGTCTTTTTTCTTTTGGGTCCTTTAAAGGAATAGGGCTTTTAGGGTTCAGGGTTGAGGGTTCAGGGTTTAGGGTTTTTCCTTTAAAGGAACAGGGTTTAGGGTGGTTTTTCCTTTAAAGGAATAGGGCTCCTTCTGCCTACAAGGGTATTATGCCTGAGTGTACTATAAGGGGGAACGAGTCATGGTTTCAGCGCTTAGGGTTTAGGCGCGACTGGGCTTTGTGAGTTAAGGGGTATTGGAAAACCGTGGCCCGCCCAAAAGACCTGCCTCTTTAGGGTTCCTTATCCCTTAGAGTGGTCGGTCTTTAGCGCTACTTAAAGGATCATGGGGCTTAGCGAACAAGGTTAGAACTACCTTGCTTAGGTTGGTAAGTAACTATAAGTGAGGCGCTACTGGGCTTTGGGATTTGGGGTTTGGGCTTCGCCAAAGCCCAGCCTATACTCTGGTTCGTACCCTTCTAGAACCATTAGTACACTACCCTTACAGCACAACTGAATCCTACAAAACACCAAACACCTCTACCATGCAAGGAATTATATACAAAAGCTACAACAAGGGACCGACAAAAATGAAACGGTAGGTCATCTGGGCTACATGTATGCCTTAACAAAAAGACCAGTACCGCCTAAACCCTAAACCCCTGTACACAAACCCTCAACCCGAAGCCAACAACACCAACATTAAATCCCAAAGCCCAGTAGCGCCTAAGCCCTTAAATCCCAAGCCCTTAAGCCCTTAAACCCCGACACCCTTAAGCCCTTAAGCCCTAAACCCTTAAAGGGTACCAAAAGGACTAAACGGGTTACTTTCCACGGGTTGCTATATGGGTTTACGGTTTTGGGGTTGCAGGGGAGTCTGGAAGGCGCTTGGTAAGGGTCTCCATAGAGTTTTGCCCAGTCTCGGTTTTTAGGGTTTAGGAATTTAGTTTTAGTTGCCGTAGAAGGATTTTTTTATGGCAAAGTGCTCAGGCTTGCTTGTTTATGGCAGCTTGAATTATCCCAGGCTACCTCATCCAGGATCACCGATTCTTGGATGCTTTCGTCGTACTGCTCTCGAGCATGATTGCGCATGCAAAGTCCCTGGAGGACCGGATTCCCGGATGCCAGTGTCTCGGCTCTTGCTCAGGAGCTCAACGAATTTGTGTCATCAACCTACTACCTGTCCCCATGCCCTAGTGAGGTTACTGAAAAGTAGAACCCAGGTTTCTGGCTCTCATCACCGGGAAGGAGAACACCTATTTCGAGCGTTGCTTCCAGGAGCTCCCGCGATGTACAGAGGCGGATCGCTCGAAGATCCCCGATGCAGCCTGCACCAAAGGCTTTGACCAGCTCATGCGGGATGCAGCAAAGAGCGGAAGCCTTGGGGAAATGCTGTCAGTCCTCATTGTCTGTGAGTGGTCCTACTTGTCCTGGTCCAAGATCGTGGACAAGGACGCCACCCGCGAGAACTTCGTCCTTTTTGAGTGGATTGATCTCCACACGTCCCTCGAGGACCGGGAGTCGCAGAAGAGATTTTGACATAGGCCATGCCAGATAGGTCCAGATAGGCAGCCACCAAAGTAGTTCGCCCCTTTATCTCACTCAGACAGACGGAGAAGCCCAAAACCACAAATCCCACTTCCCAGCTGCGCTACGACTCCCGGCCCTGCCTAAACCCTCAACCCTGGCGGTCCTACTCCGGGAACCATACGAAACCCCGTATAGCAGCTGACAAAGACTTAGCAAAACCCTTTGAAATCCACGGGTACAATTCAACAACCCTACAAGCACCCCTGAATAAAATCCGATAACCGTTTCTGAAGCCCTTAAGGTGGCCCTGAACCCCAAAAAACCCTTGTGGTAACCTTTCTTTTGCGACCCTTTGGTAGTCGCCCTTCAAGCTCCCAACAGAGGACGTCGTCGCCTACTTGCGAAGGCTCCTCGACGAGGAGGGCCAGCGCCTGGATGCGGAGGGCCGGGAGCGCTGCAAGGCGCCTTTGGAGGGAGGGCAAGAACAAAAAGACAGGATCATCTGTTTTAAAGTTCATGTATGGAGATATACACCTCTTTAAAAGGGCTTGGCTGTTTTGTGTCGTAAGGGTTACTTTATCCATTTTTTGTTGTTGGGAGTTGTTTGGGGTTTCATGTTGTTTTGCTGGCTTGAGAGGGTTTGGCGGGGTTTCAGAGGATTGTTATAGAGGTTTAGGGAAGTTTCGGGTTTCAAAGAGATGCACCAAGTGCATTCTTCAGGGGATTAGTGATTACTGACCAAGACGAGGCCTCGTCTATTTTCCCTTACACGAACAACCCTGATAAGGCGCGGTTCCTGCAAGCGGTGCAGTTGGAGGAGGACTTTTTCGAAAATGCTTATGCTCTAGAGGAGGAGGACAAATAGGCTCCGTGTATCGGGCAAGATAGGAGCCTGATTTAAGAAACCTTGGGTCTCTTTAATAGGACTCTGCATTCATGGAGCCAACTATTTTTTGGGATCCATAGGACCAGAAAGTCAGGTAATCAGGTTCCTAGATGAGCTGCTGCGATTTTTTGGGGGGGCATCCTTTGGGGGCCCCCTCTCCCAGAGAGCTGATCCATTCAGGGCCTGGCCTTGGGTGAGCTCTGGGTCTTCCTTGGGTTTAGGGTTTCCCAGTATGAGCTCCTCTCTCTCTAGCCTCAAGGGAGTATGATGTGTGCTGACTGTATGCCTTGGTTCCCTAGAGGTCCCTCAAAGCCTGATAATCCTTGAACTGCAAGGCCTAGGTAAACGTACAGAATCTGAGAGGGGCTTATATGGCACAGCGGCGATGCCACTTTGGAGGCATTCCCGATTAGCCACTGCAGTCGCTCCCTCTGAGTGGGGACAGCCTCGACTTTTCTGAGTTTTCCAAGCCAGCCCTGTGATTGGTTCTATCCCTTTCCTTCGGGTTTATGGACTTTACAGTAAGGATGTGATTGTGCTCTCAACTCTTCTATTCGATCTCTATCGGTTACAAAGGCGAGTGGAACTGGACGCATGGCTGTTCCCTTGCCCGGGGCTTCCTGCAGAAAACAGCGGAGGATCGCTTCGGTGATCATGTCGTGGGCAGCGCTGGTTACAACAGCGAGAACAGAGGTAATTCCATTGATTGAATGCCCTCACAACTACCGCCACCGTTATCGCCGCTTTTGCTGTTACTGCTGCCACGGTTGCTGCTGCTGTTGCTGCTGCTGCTGCTGCTGCTGAGCATCAGCAGCATGTTTAGCAATTGTTCTTTTTATTACGAGCGGTAGCAGCAGTAGTGGTATCGTAGTGGTATCGGTGGCGACAGCATTAGCAGTAGCAGCTGTAGTAGTGGTAATAGTCTAGTCATAGTCGTTGTAGTAGTAACAGTAGTAGTGGTAGTAGTCGTCATGGTCGTCGTCATAGTAGTAGCAGCAGCAGCAGTCGTCGTCGTGATTGTTGTGGTCATAGTGGTAGTGGTAGAAAGTTCCGTCGTCGTCTCGTCGTAGTCGTCGTGTCGTTGGT
The DNA here is from genome assembly GCA_905231915.1 of Symbiodinium necroappetens. Taxonomy (NCBI): domain Eukaryota; class Dinophyceae; order Suessiales; family Symbiodiniaceae; genus Symbiodinium; species Symbiodinium necroappetens. The sequence continues at coordinate 10,456 of CAJNJA010010267.1, forward strand.
GTGAAGGTCGGCATCGGCATCGGTGTTTATTGTTGGGCTTGATCGTGGTGGTGGCGGAGTTTTGCGTAGGAGTTGTAGATCGGATTGCTGGAGAATTATTGTTCATTTTTGTGGGGGTTTATATAGGGCCTCCGGGCTTGGAGGCTTTTGCCATTGCCTCTCCGTTCATATCTCCTCTTTTGTGCAAATCATACTTGGGACGAAAGGTCTGCTACACGTGTGCGCGCCCCCTTCTTTCACGGTTGCACATATGACAGCTAGGAAATGTTCCCAACTGTGGAGAAGATGTGGTTAGGGACATTGTTGCAGTCATTCATAGTCGAAGGGTGGAAGGTGCTACTTATTGTATGCCGTCTCAGCTTCTACAGCAAACCGGCTTGAGCTTTCTTGAGGGAATCATAGACCCTTGCTCCAACATGGCGAACTGTGTGGAAAGATACACTGCCCTGGAGTATGCTTCACTACTGCGCACCCCCAAGCTGGTGCACAGCATGTTCGACGTGAATCCACCGGACCCGCAGCGGCTTTTTCAAGACTGGAACGTGTTGCACTGCTTTCTTCGATTGTTCTGCGCAATCTCCTTTCTCCTGGCCTTCGCACTCACCGAGCTGATCAACGGGTATGGTGATGATGCTTTGGCTTTCATATATGCCATGGGATTGTCTATCTTTGTGTTCTTTACGTGTCAAGTGCCGTGGCACTGCGTCGTGAAGCGCTCGGGCTGGCCAGGATACAGGTTCTGGGCCTTTATCTACTTGGTGTTTTCCGTCATTTCTCTGGGAGCATGGTGGCACCTTCTGGAAAAGATGAGCTGCCACATCATGAATCAGGCCCATGAGCAGTTCCGGGCGCCTGAGCTCCGACCTCGACCACGACGTGTTTCCAGCACCTGGGCTTTGGGCCCTTTCCTTTTTGGCCTTGACAATGCTTTCATGTTCATCGCCTGTGTTCGAGCTTCGCAGCAGGCTAGGGCCCGAGAAACCCAGGGAGCAGCGGCGCCCCTGCTGCTGGACTCGTGAAGACAGTGGAGATGGCCCTTGGCCTGAGTGGAAATGCTGTGACTGGGTTCTTGTTGAGAAGCCTTCAAGTTCCAAGCAAGATCTGTAATTTCCTGAACAAGACCCCGCATTCTGCAGTACATTTGTTTCAGGACGTGCGGCTAGATGCAAGAACATGGGCAGTCCTACTCCTCGTGGGAACCTTCATGTCTAGGGTGTAAGGGTTTCTGCTAGTCTTTCGGCTGCTTTCGGGATTGTGCTTGCGGTGTGATACAAGCCCTTGAATTTGGCAGCAACCGGCGCTCGAAACCCTAAATCCTTCAACCCCGGCCTTTTTTCTCCGAAACCATACGAAATCCTAACCCCTGTTGTCTGTACACATGAGCTCCTGATGTACACCTCTATGTGATGGAGGAAACGGAAGATGCTTCCCCGCACCGTGATTCACCACACACGCTTGGAATGTCCCAAGCCCTTAAATCCTAAACCCTAAACCCCATACGCCCTACAAGACCCTAAACCCCAAACCCCACAAGCCCTCCATCCTCAGTCCGAAACGATAGTCCATCACATCGCTGGTGTCGCAGTGCATCTGGGGTGAACTAGCCAGGGTCTAGGGTGTAGGGTTTAAGGGTAGTGAGAGCCGGTTTTCAGATTGCGATGAAGATAGCACCATGCATTAAGCACTTCAGTCGATCTGCGCAGCTGGGGTGATCGATGGGGTTGCGGATGAAACCCCTAAAGCACTAGACCCCAACACCCTTAACCTAAGTTCGATGAGCCTAAAGCCCGAAAGCCTTCTACTAACCGCCAAACCCAAAACCCCAAGCCCGAGACCCTAAACCCCGCAATGCTCAATCCATAAGCCTCGAGCCCCAAAGCCTAAATGCAAAACCAAATACAAAAGCCCCTTTTTTTGTAAACCCTATAGCAGCTCTTAGCGTAACCCTCAGAGTATCCCTGAAAGAAACCCTCAGACTAACACCTGTTGTAACTCCTTACAATTCTTTGAGTAACCCGGAGACCCTACACGACCCGCGGACCCTGCAATGGGTTCCCGGCTCGGCCCCCACCTACGTCGATGGAATCCTTGGAAGAGCCGCTTGGGTCGGCAAGCAGGTGTTTAGGGTGAAGGGTTACTATCAGGGTCGCTAGAAGGGTATAGGGTAGTCATCTGGGGCCCTTCATAACAAGAATAGGGTTCCTCTGCGGGTTCCTCCTAAAGGCTTCTGTAAGGGTAACCAAAGGGTTTCGTAAAAGGGTTTTGGGTACGGTGTAGTATAATTGCCTTAAGGAGCCCTAAAGACTGGTATGGTAATGATTCAGGCCCCTACACAGGACTCAGGGACCTACTATGTAGGACTGGAGGTTCGCAAGTAGTGCTTTAAGTGCCCATATGGAACCGCTCTAAGGAACCCAAACATCTGAGTCCGACGGCTACCGATCATGACAGGATGCGTAAGGGAGGGTAGTCCAAGCTAGGGATCCTGAGGGCACCTTAGGGAAGCGAAGGGGAGTGCTAGTGACTGCTAGTGCTGATTCAACCGTATGGAGAATCGGGGATTGCTAATTAGGCTTATGTACCCATTTGGACTCCCTCGTCTAGGGAGCAGCAAAAGGCAACCCTACGGCCCTTGCCGAAAGGGGTATGTTTAGAAGAAACCCAAACTGCACGCTAAACTGTAGACCAACTGTAGGCCTGTAGGCCCTAAGCGCTAAACCCTAAACTCTGGCGAGCCTAAGCCCTAAAGATTCCTGAGAGTCCAAGACTCTAAGTCCAAGTCGCTGGAATCAGCATTCTTTTGCTTCGAAGACCACATGCACTCCTTACCCGGGCTCCCTTGCAATGGTTTTCATTTCCTGGCATCGAGGGCTTAGTGTAGTTACAATGGTTACCATAAGGGTTGGCACAGAGGGTACTGGTGGGGTGCCTGGTGCCTGTGTGTGTGTGTGTGTTTGTAGGGTTTCATGTTGTAGTTCTAGTAACCGCAGATGCACAATTCCTTGTTCTTAGGGTTCCGGTTTACAATACTCATTCGCACAACAGGGTTCATTCAGCTCTTTTCTACATTAATGTTCTTGTCATATGGCGTTTCGGATTCTAACATAGGACTCCCTAAACCTTAAACCCCAAAACCCCAAAACCCCTAAACCCCCAAACCCATTAACCCCGAAGCCCTATACCCGACTTCAAGAAAGAGCCGTGGGATCCGGAGCCTCGGTGCCCAGGTTCGACTTGGCACGGGAGCTGAACTTCAGGCACCCTTTGCTATTGGCGACTTTTTTGGTTTCAACACAACTAGGGGTATCTGGGGTTTGGGTGCTTGAGCCATAAGAACCAAAAGTGTCAGCACCCGCACGGACGGTGATGCCCATTGCGACTCTGACACTGGCCGCAGAGACTGCATGTCGTGCACAAGTAGAGCTGCTATGACTACGCCGCCGACCGCGAAGCTTCTTCCCCTGCTCCTCGTGCTTCTGCCAGTTACTTGGCTGCTGCCGCTTCTGCTGATACTGCTGTGTGCCTACACTAGACTACACTATATTCTACTATACTATGCTAATTTTACTTTGCTATACTATACTCGACTATACTTGATATACTGTGCGAAAACAACAACAACAACTACTACTACTACTACTGCTACTACTACTACTACTACTACTACTACTAATGCTTCTGCTACTGCTACTGTACTGCTACTGCTACTGCTAATGCTACTGCTGCTGCTGCTGCTACTGCTGCTGCTGCTGCTACTGCTACTGCTACTGCTACTGCTACCGCTACTGCTAACTACTACGAGTGCCTCGTGCTTGAGGTACCGGTGCTGCTGCTACAACAAC
>CAJNJA010010268.1:3380-14297 GCA_905231915.1 Symbiodinium necroappetens
GTGGTGGCGGTGGTGGCGGTGGTTGCGGTGCTGCTGCTGCTGCTGCTGCTGCTGCTGCTGGTGCTGCTGGTGCTGGTGCTGGTGGTGGCCATCGTCGCTGCTACCGAATCCGCGGCATGAAGGATCCCATCTTCTAAGTCCCTAACGAAGATTCTAAGTTGCCCCTGGCAAGTGAGAAATGGTTCGCCAGCACGGAGGGTTTGGTTTTGAGGGTTTTGTATCTCAGGCTCAGGGTTCTAAGGTTTTGGGTTGCTCAGGTTCCGCCAATGCACTACCCTATGTACACCGTCCATGCAGATGTGTTGCTGAAGATGACGAAGGTCGAGCCACACGGGCAGTTGAAGGCTTTGGGGATCAAAAGAAGGATCGAGAGAACGGCCCATGTCGAGAACTAGGGTTTAGGGCAAATACAACAGTTGAAGGCTGGAGGCAAAGTCGCAATTCAGAGTTCGCAAGGTTTTTGGTCAGGTGTGCCTTAGACTCTAAACCCTCAAACCCTCCTGCCTACAGAGCCCCGAAACGGAAGCAAGTTGGGGAATCTGTTCAGGCGACGCCTTTCGGTTTAGGATTTAGGGTTTAGGGTTTCGGGTTTAGGATTTATGCCTTAGGGTCAGAATTAGGGCTTACTGTGCTATAGCGTTATTCTATACCGGGTCTACAAAGGTTATACCAATACGGGTTCTTGAAAAGGGTTCTTGTTATCAGATTTCGGTAGAAGGGTGGCAAGAGGGCTTAGGGCCTAGAGCCTGAGCTTTGTAGCCTTCAGATACAACGTAAGTTCCAAGAGGACCGTCGAACTGTCTAGTGGATCAGTGTTTTTGCGTTGCTTCACGAGGCGTGGGGCAAGCTCGTGAAGTTTAAGTACGGCTTGGGGCGAGCAGCTTTCGTGTCGCACCAGTGGCTTACGCAACAACACCCAGATCCCGACTTCAAGCAGATGCGCACCCTGCAGGATGCAGTAAGGCGAATCCTGCACAGCTCGGGATCCCTGGGCCTGGATATCGTTACAGAAGCCATGGTGCAAACGGCCAAGCCGCTTCCCTTGAAAGACTTTCAGGCCAATGCATTGTTCTTCTGGTACGATTATTTCTCGTGTCCGCAGCTCCCCCATTCGACACTGGTCGTCAAAAAGACATCTTCCACCCAGGCCGATGCTATCAGCAGCATCCCAGCCTATGTGGCCAGGTGCGCGTTTTTCTTTGCGCTTTGTCCGGTTCTCGACTGCCCCGCCGAGGACAAGGTGCTCACACCCTAACCCTCAATCCCTAAACTCCCTCAGTCCCGAATTGGGGAAATAGGAGTTTAGACGATAGCTGATAAGTAAATAAGGCCCTATAGCCTACAAGGTGCTCACAACTGCGACCTGGAGCAGCAGGGGGTGGTGCCGCCTCGAAAGAGCCGCTCGGGAGCTGTCGTCAAGCAGCACTTGGATTCTAATTCGAAGCGAAACTCGGCTGTTCAGAGGTAAGTTTCGGGTTTAGGGTTTTCTGGGTTCTGGGTTATGGGTTCCCATTGCAAAATAAGTAACCTACAAAAGTTATGTACTTGTTCTCAGTGGGTTACCGAACAGCCTAGGAAACGTCCATTGAAGCTGTTGGGACGGCGCTCTCCTTTCCGAGCGGCCCTGTTGGGCAAGGCGACTTCGGCGTTGAGGAGGATCGCCAAAAGCTAGCCCCTGTGATGCGACGTGTCCTCATGCAGAAGCTGAACCACTGCCTGCGAGTGGGCGACCTGCCTGGATTCCGACGCCACTTAAACCTCCAAACGGTTCACCTGCGTGGACTGGAGATCGAGCCAGTAGCCGGCCTGCTTCCCAGCTGTGAGGCCCATGGCAATGATGCGGTGGCGGAGTTCCTTCACCAAAACGGCTTGAGGAGCGTCGGCAAGGCAGACAAAGCGGGGTGGTGTCCTCTGCACTATGCTGCACTAGCCGGCAATGTAGAGGTGCTGCGAGGCTTGCTGGATCAGCGCGCCGACGTAAACCGGCGCACGTCGAAGGATGAGCCAATGCTGGGCCTTCCCCTTTGGCTATCGGCACTGGATGTGACGGTTCTTTACAAGCACCACGAGGCCACACGGTTGCTTGTCGGGGCAAGAGCTCAGCTTGAGGGCGGAACCACTCCAGCTATCCTCGCCGCGGCTTACGCAGACAATCCAGAAGGTATACGGCTGTTATGTTCAGCAGGTGCCAGCCCACTAGCCCGGAACCTTTTGGGTTTCTCCAGCTACCAAAATGCAGCAGGCTTTGGAGCCACAGCAGCATTGGAGGAGCTGGTGATGCACACTCCCCCGGACTCGCTGGATCTTTCTCGAGCACTCATCTCTGCTGCAGGCTTTCGGGGGTCGGCGGATCTGGTGCAGCGACTGATCGCCCTCCGTGCCGACGTCGACATCCAAATGAATGTGACATGCTACATCGGCACTTTGGGCCGGCTGCTTTTTGCAGCGAAATCTTTCCAGCACCGACTCGGCCATAAGACCGGTCTGACGGCTCATGCCTATCACTTCCATGGCAGCACGCCGCTGATGCAGGCCATCCAGTCGGCTCAATTTGAGGCCGCTGCAGCCCTGATGCTGGGCTCTTGTTCAGGAATTCAGGTTTAAGTTGCAAGAACAAGGAAACCACAATAGGTACCATGGATCCCTATTCTGGTAACTTAACCCTAAACCCTAAACCCTTAACAAGAACCCAGGATTGCGGCCGGCGCCAGACTGGACCTCCGCAATGGCCGGAACTGGACAGCGGCGGATTTTGCCCTGGGCCAGACGATCCCTGACTTTCTGAGGCCCCTTGGTCATGATATAGGGGCCTGAATAATTAGAATAGGGTTTTGGCGTATATATTATGCTATACTTATAGTAAGGAACGCCGCAACACACTAATATTGGTAATCATTTAGGCCTCTTGGTTATAGTGGGGTAACACTTTTAGGGCTTAGGTTTCAGGCTTCTTTGTCATAGTTGGGTTTAGGGTGTAGGGTTCTTTGTCATAGTTGGCTAAGAATTTACGTTTTCGTGGGTACTGAAACCCAATAAGGAATAGAAGTATGATTTTTATACTATCTCAACCATGATCTAGGCTTGGCCTGCAAGGCGACCCGTCGGAGTGCCAAAAAGTGTCCTTGCTTGCAGTGTCGCAAGACTACATTCCGATTTGAATTTTTGCAGGCAACGACCGTTGCCATTTTTCACGCTGTGAATTTAACAATTCGCGCGACTGTTTTGAGGTGAACAGAATCCTCCCCAGACTGGGGAGTGCCATGGGCACACTGAATTGTGTCCGTGCGATCGACTACATTGCCCTTGATTCTGAGCTGACTTTTTCCAAGCACGTTTTGAGTTTAAACGTTTAAACTTTTCCGGGGCTTAATCAGTTTAAACGGAGCTCGGTTTAAGGTTTAGGGCTTAAAGGGTTTCGGGTCGAGGGAGCAGGGTTGAGGGCTTTACGGGGTTTAGGCCCTAAAGGTTTAGGGCCTTGTGTGAGACGGCTTGTCCTTACTAGGATTACTGCTGTCGATGCGGTTTGTAGGGTCGTAGAGTCTAGGGTTTGGGATTCGGGGTTTCGGGTTTAGAGGTTTGTTAAAACTTCTCCAAGGGTTTTTGGTGGGCTTGATGGGCTCCCGCGGCTTCACGTTTCTCTTTCTTGGGCAGTTGGGAAGTAAGATTGCGGAAGATCCCCTGGGTCATGTTGGCATGTTGTACATTGTACCTTGCTGTGTTTGCTGTCCAAATAGTTAGACATACTATCCTCTCTCTCTCTCTCCCTCCCGGTCGTTCTTATGTATTTAATACTATGACTCTACCCCGGAAAACCGCTCTGGCCCTTATATCACGGAAGGCCCACCTCTCCGAAACCAGCTTGCCCTGAAAGCCCGAAGGGCCCTTAAACCCCTAACCCCACCTATACAAATGTTAAAATCCGCAGGCATGTCGAAAACAGCCACAAGCCGAAACCCTGTTCTGGCAGCATTTGCCTTTGTAGAGCTTCGCCCCGTATCGTCCATACTGATCGGCCCCTAACCCCCTGAGAAACCGTACGCTGTCATAAACTAGTGCAGTCGCAAGCCAAGCAGTTCTAAAGCTGAAGCCCTCATCAACCTTAGCGCATAGGCCTGAGAGTCCTAGGACCTCCTAAGAGTATATCTTTAAGCCAAGAATCCCAAGGAGCCTCCGACCGCAAAGCCTAAAGCCCGAAAGCCTGGACCCCAGCAGCTGTAGGGAGAAAGGATCTTCGCGTGGAAAAAAACCGACGCTCTACAGCCTCCTCTGAAATCCTTTGAGAATCCTTTGACACGTGGTGGGCCCAAAGTCCCCTGAAGGCCCTAAACCCTAAGCCATTCGAAAGGCGGTGGGGAAAAATCTGGTTGGTGGCTTCGGGCTCCTGCCGGTGAAGGCGGCTCTCTCTCTCTCTCTCTCTCTCTCTCTCTCTCGCTCGTTTTGGGGAAGTTAATTGAGCGCCTCAGCCGAGCCTTCAAAGGAGCGGCTGGGGGTGGAGGTCAGGAGGTCAGGAGGGTCAGGAGGGCTGAGGGTTGAGGCGAGTCCTGCTAACATTGTCAAGGCGCGCGCTCTGATGTTTAGACTTGTGACTGTTCGGCTACTTGGTTGCTAGGTCGTAGCATTCTAGTCGGACTTTGGAGGTGATGATGGTTTTGCGTGGTCCGATTGAGTGGGGGGGGGGGGCTGTGCAACCTTTCTTGTGGGGCTTGTGTAGGGTTCTACAACGATAGTGCCCTCTTGTATTATGACAGACGTCCCACAGGGCTCGCTGCCCCCTTCTTCAGGCATTTCTCTCGGGCAGGCAGCTGGGTGGCACGGAAGAGAAAGGGGGGGCTGTCTCTACGATACCGGACACTTGTATCCGATTTAGCAGCGGGGGAGAAGTTGGAGGCCAGCTCTTGAGGCCTGATTCGTGTCGGAGATGTCAGATCGATAAGGCGAGGCAAAGTTCCCGGGGAGGCACTTCGATGTCTTTCAGGTTCAGCACGGCTTCCTTCATGCAGCCTTGATTCGTTCGTTCCTGCATCGGGATGATTTGACTGTGTTGCTGGAGGGAGCCTTATTCGTTCGTTCCTGCATCGGGATGATTTGACTGTGTTGCTGGAGGGCAGCCTTCTGTAGGCTGCAAACATCCAAGCATCAGTGCCATACATCCTGCCATTGTTGAAGTGTGCGGGGTCTCTGTGCGGCGACATGAGGTGCAAGATACGGGTCTGAATAGTTACCTGATCCCCTTATTATAGCCACTATGTATCAACACTGTAACATATCCTGAGAGCCCTACTGTCATGACAAAGGCCGCTCTACGCGGCTCTATCGTGCTCCGAACCTCAAGCCCACATCCTAGCTCACATATACACCGAACACACCTTCACCCTTTTGGCCAGGTTGGCAAGTCTCTGGACCGCAGTGGGTGTTGCGGGGGGAGGGCAGGGGACGGAGGGTTCTAGTGACGAGTCCTTCATTTTTGTGTCCTGAAGTTCCGGTTTTTCGGAAGCTCCCACCTCGGGACCGGACCTTGAAGCCTCAGACCTCTCAGTCACTACTTCTGCTGAGCCTCGCCGTCGTAATCTCTACAAAATCCTGGCTTTACATGCACACAAAGTCCCCTGCTAGTTGAAATTCAGTGAAGTCATGCAGCCTAGATATCTGCTCAACAGCTTTCAAGCCGCAGCGGCTTCTGATTCTTTCGGCAGCGGTGCTAGTACCCTGACTCGTCATTTAAACCCCAAAGCAGACTAGATAGTACTATCCGGTGATCTTCCCTTAGCTGCTGTGCGAGAGGTTCTGCTACGTTTCTTGTGACGCCCCAAGCCCTACATGTTGAAGTCATGGAAAGCTTGGATTCGGAATGACCCCTGGGAGCCCCAAACCTATAGAACCCCACACCCTAAGTCCCAGACCCCAAAACCCCGAACCCTTTCAACTGTATTGCAAGCCCTCAAACCCTTATTGTACGGTCCAAAGCCTATCCGATGCTATCCAGCCCCGCAGGAAAGCACCGGGCAGGAGGCAGGAAAGTCTGCTCATGCTCCAACGAGTATGGATACGGTTCAGGGGTTTAGGGTTAGGAGTTTTAGGGTATGGAGAAATGGAGAAGTACTTCATGGAAGCATCGTTTGGCATGGGCAGCTTGTGGTAAAAAATCGCGTGGCCGGTTCCCTGTTTGTGCCTTGCTTAGGACTCCTTATAAGCGATGAAGACAAGGAGACGACACGTGTATCAGATGCAACCCAAACATGATTAATGAGTAAATCGAGGCGGGTTTCAAACGGATAAGCGCCGACAGTTTAATAAGTTGGGAGTAAGTCCCGCATAGCTTCTTCAATAAGGATCGTCTCTCCTCCTATCATAGAGCGGATCCGTATGTCAACCCAACGACCCATTTGTCAGGCTTTCGCGATTCTGGCCGGTCCAGCTCCAGAGGTACGCCCGACAAGAAAAGCTGGCCCTCGAAGCCCACCCCATGAATCACGGAAATATTCTTGCTTCTTGAAAAGCAGAAACTAAGAATAGGCTTTGGGTGAGGGATGCTTCTTTGCAGACATGGGTCTATGTAGAGACTTGGAGCATGGGGTCGTCCGTCTTCTCCTCTACCCGGCGGCATGCACGACGAAGAAGCACGTGGAGGGACAAGTGAAGATCTTCGGCACCTTAGCAGACCCCAAAACGCCTAGAGCCCGAAGGCCCTGCAATGCAAGACCATGCGAAAGAATGCATGGATCAGACCTCGTTGAAAGGCTGCGTGCACATATCAGCAGTTATGCCAGAAGAGCTCCATGAAGTACGAACACTCAGAAGGAGCATGACTGCAACCGGAGGCAGTCATGCCGTATGCAGCTAGGTGTATTGTCTATTCAGTAGACATGGAGACACAAGCACGAAACCAAACCCTTTTAAGCCCCAAATATAACCACAAAGCATATTTGCCCACAGGGACCCCCAAAACTCTAAGCTTTTGGCCCCGAAGCGAGCAGAGAACTCCCAAGCTCGCCACAGGAGGGCAGGTCGGGGCCCTCGGATGGTCTCTTGCGGTATTTGTGCTTTGTAAGGGCTGTCTCTCGGGGTTTACATAGGCCGCGTCGTGCTTTGTAAGGGACTATGAGGGACTTGTAGGGCTGTGGGGCATAATTAGCGGGGTTTCAACACTATCGAACCTATTGCGGCCGATTTTTTGTTTAATGGCCTTGATGATGCGGTGTGCTGCTCATGCCCATCAAGTCGATGGGCAGGACCAGCGGGTGATGAAGCGCATGTGGCTCTCCAGCCTCGCTTTCCACCCCCCCCTCACTCTGCTATGACTTCTAGCTATCCTGATTTGTGATGTTCGTGATGGTGAGGGTCGAGCTCCGCTTTCGAAGCACCAGCACCCTCCTACTTTCCTAAGAACAGCACGGGTCCCCGCTGAGGGACAGCTAATCAAGGATATCGTCTCTTGGGAACCTCAGCCCTACTCTTGTAAGACGGCCAGCTGATTTGCTTCGACAGGCTCATTCCCGGCTCGAATGAAGGTCCTAGATGCTATATTGTCTTTCGCTTAGGTGAAGCTGGTCCCTGCTTTTGGGGCCTCAACTGTTAGAACAGGATTTTGCAGAATGGTATTCAAATGCAGGACCACTCAGGAGCAGCATTTCTACTACTCAAATGCAGGACCACTCAGGAGCAGTGTTTCTACTACTAGTAGCTCTTCGGGCCTTTGCACACATGATCGTCCTTTCCGGAGACTGCTGAGGTGTGGAACAGCCGAAAAGATTGTCGGACAGGAAGGCACAGCAAGTCCCAAACCCTCATTAACTGTAGAAACCCCTACACAGCCCTTTAGGCAGCCCTTATCTTTACCCAATAGTTTCTGTGGAACATTTTGGGGCTCCATCGAAAATCCTCGCTCGCAGAAATGTGCAGTGCACCCAATGCCGATACAGTGGCCGTAACACCTGAACGTTAATGCTTGAAGTCTGACATCATCAGATGGTTCAGCGGCTTCCTTATCGTTGCCTGCTGCTGCGACATTGAGGAGTCCCGGCACATGCCCAGACCGGGCTCAAATCTCGGCTTCACAGGGATTCGAAAGCAGCAGTGAGCGGAAGTGGTAACTTTTCGGAAAAGGCAAACCCTAAATAACCCTAAACCCCTAAACCCTGAACCCTACGGCAGAGTGTGAGAGATGGGGGGAAAAGAAGGTCGAAGCATCGGGTCACGCAGGCTGTGTCGGTCTCAACTACCACGTGGAAATGGCCTTCGTCAACAAGGAGCCACTAGGGGATTTCGGACTTCTTAATGCGGTAGCTGCACGGAAATCTGAAGATTTGTCATCCTTGTTTGCACGCAAAAGCTCTAGGGCCAGGGTTTCGGGCTTATAGGCGTAGGGTTGATAATCGTGTGCCGGGCTCTGTTTTTCGAATTGTGTTCTGGGCTTAGGGGTCGATACTATGATTCAGGAATTCAGCGGTTTTGTAGGTGGAACACCGAAATCGCCCAAAAGTCGTCAATGCTGCTGTTCATGTAGCCGTTCCAGAAACCACCCAATGTAGTAATCGTAGGATCCTCCATAATATGGACTCCCCCGAACCTGGACCTCACCTCTCACGGAATCCGCTCAAAGCACTTATCTGGATCCAAATTGCTGAAGTGCCACTTGCCCATAGGCTCCAAAGTAGTTCCCTTTTGGGATTACCTTATAGAATTCTATATATAAATCCCCCAAAAGGAACTACTATGGAGCCTATGGGTGTCGGCAGGCAGTGAGCACCTTCTTGTCGAAGCTCACCCAGGCCACTCGGGATCGACAAACGCTTCCCAGAGACCTGAAGACCCTTTGGGTTGAAGAGTACATACTGGTACAAGTAAATCATATCAGGGAGCTCTCCATAATCTGAGGTTCGTCGAAACTGTTGTTGAAAAGCCAAGACTTTTACACTGCATATTGCCTAGCTGATGGGTCTGTCAATCTTGTAACACCCCAAAAGTTGTGTAATACAACGAGGTGTGTTGCCGGAATAGCACAGTGCGATGCCATGGTACGAGGGAGCCAGCACGAAAGTGTCGCGCGCAGCCCGACATCGTGGACGAGCGTGGCCGCTTGCACACCTCACTGTCGGTGGCCCCAGGTGACAGCAAACTCAGCGAGTCAGAGCCAGATGAGTCATCCTGAGGGCTCAGAGGGTTTAGGGACAGTGTCCAGCTTCCTGCGGGTTCTTGCCTTGAGATCTTGAAGTGGGGTTACCTCTGCTAATAGTCTATGACTATGGTTGTTGACTGTCTTTCGCACCGTCCCGCTCGGCCGTGAACCCACAGCTCAACACACCCCCAACCCCAAAAAAGCAAAACTCCGAGTCCCGACATCCCTAACCTGCAAAGCTCAAGCCCCACACCGCGAAGCTTCCGAAGCAGATCCCAAGGAGTTTTTTTTGTCGCACCGGCCGCCTGACTTCGCGGAACCCGAACTTGCCGTCCGGCAAGACTGGATTGGGGTTAAGGCTAAGGGACTCGCGTTCGGGATTTGAGTGTTGAGGGTACATGGTAAAGGGTGATATGGGCTAAGATATCATCGGAGAAGTTGTGAATTGGAGAGTCCCTGCAGGTGTGACATAAGACCTCGGCTTGCATGTCAGTTTCGCAGCATCAATGGTAGGTCACATAGCCTTCCAGACTGGATGTGCAGAGCCGCGAGCTGGATAACATTGGGGTTGATTGATGGTGATGTGTTGGCATGCGGCCATGAGCTAGGGCGTTGCTGCGCTTGGTCTTGAAAGCCTATGCACTTTTATCATGCCAGTGAAGATGTTTCTGTCATCCGGTGCCTCTGATGGCGGTCTCATCTCTAATTGCTCCTTTGCTGGGAGTCGGGAATGCGGCAATGTGTCTGTATATGATGTATCTCTTTGCTGTACGAGTCCTTTTCTCGGACACTACTGCTTCTAATGCCTATGCCCAGTTCTACCCACGGGAGTGTCGCCACGGATGTAGTAGTCACGGTGGAGCGGTGTGTCTTGCGAAATCAAGGAAGCCGGACCGTTCGAATGATGGCTATCTTGCTGCAGTCTTGCTGCCGAACAGGTACATAGCGTCGATGAAACCCGACGGGCATCGTGCGACAGCCAACGCTTAGAAAGTTCAACTGGCAAGCTCTTAGTACACACGACGAGGCAGCAGATTCCTGCGGTGGACAAGGACCGCTACCAGGCATCCTGAACGGATCCTGTGGTAGTTTGTGGTTCAGTCGAGTCAGGACTAGCAGACGAACAGGATTAGAAGCATTGTGTGATGTAGCATGATGTTAGTAAACACCCTGGTGAACACTTTGCACAGCATCCCTTTCCTTTGCAGCATTTGTCTTTGTTGTCTGCGGTAGCCGACCCATGCCGACCGTGCAGATCCGCAACAGCATCATCCCGGAAAGTGGGAAAGTCTTCATCGTGGCAGACTACGGACTCTTCGGTCGCAATTGGGAGCCTAGTAGCGTAACCTTGTTTGAGACGGTCGAGACACGAGAATGACAGGTGCAACAACTTGCCTACAGAAGCGGCATCCTTTCCACATGACAATCTGAAACCCCAAACCCTGAAAAAATGAAGCTCCGTAGCTGAAGCCAAGGGCAGCTTGACCTGCGAGTGCTGGCGCACACTTCCGGCTGCCCCGACCTCATCGGTGCTCTCAAATCAGGCCCCGAAAGTGGCCGAGAGTTTTTGTGAGGGGAGGGGGGATAATATTACGAATGCTAGTACTAGCAATAGTAATGATGATTAACGGCGATAATATAACATGAAAACTAAAGCTGATACTAATCACAATATTAGCAGTACTAATACTAAAATAACAATACAATATAATTTAGACTATAACATATACAAAAATATGTTATAGCTACAATATGTACGGTTCTAAGTGTTTGGGGAGCTTCAGGGGAGTTCTGGTCCCTGT
>CAJNJA010010269.1:0-14296 GCA_905231915.1 Symbiodinium necroappetens
CCAAGGCTTGTGCCGTGGGACGTCGCTCCAAAGGGTTGGGCACATGACGGTCTTGCAGGTGATTGCCGACCACCCGTCTGAATGGGATGAGTTGCCTTCACTGTGCGCTACTGAGATTTCATGATCAGCAATGCATTCTGCAAAGTGGGGATGCTGTGAAATTCGCACGCAGCGGCTTAGCATTCACAAGTCGCAGCAGTGATCCTGAAGCCCAGTGCGTTGAACGAGCCTACCCCGGCCTACCTGGTACACAGGCGGAGGTGCCCAGCTTGATTGTTCTATAACATGTTCCACGGTCAAGGTACCGGGATGCTCAATGCCCCAGAAGTCCAAGCCTCTGTGCTACTAGGCGCCCAAAAAGCCGCAGATCATGGCAGGGTCCTCAGCTGTTTCACCCGAAAGACTCCTGAAGACATCACGCTTGTCTCCGCTCCCCTAGCGACCACTTATAGACTGATAGTTGACATTGGTAGTGATCATGACCATCGAAACTCGAGTCTGCGACTGAGGATGCCAAAGAGTCACAGTGCCTGATGATGTCAAAGGGCCACAGTATCTCTTTGAACCACCGGGTGTGGCTCTGCCACAGGTGTCCATGGCTCACCCCAAGTCTTAGGGTTTAGGGACTGTAGGGGCTTACAGAATCTGACGTCCAAAGAAGCTGCCACACCACCGTGGTGCTAGCAGAAAGGGTCTGGTGAATTAGCAACTCTGGTACTCCTTAATCTTTGGGCTCAGGAAAGTGGCTCGAGCTCGGTTCCACACTGGCAAGCATTCGACTTTTCAAGACACAAGCATGTGAACGTGGCCCTCCCATGATATCGCAACAGGATGATTCTGAAACAATCCTAATAGCAATCTCAGTGCTTATATATATATATATACTTATATATATATATATATTTTTTTTTTCACATCTATATGTCATATAGATATATCGTTAACCAAGACCACTACAATGACACGAACAGTATCGAACAAGTAGTGGTAGCTGAGCATGGACAGTCGCATGTCATCTACCGTTGAGTGTGTGCGCAGGCCATGTGGGCTGAACGACTTAGGGAGAGGTACTTCATGATGCCAGATTCCCTACTCGTAGCGAATATGCATTGGACACAACTTGTACACCCCAGTCCAGGTATGCATTTGTACAGTTCGCTGATACTGATTTCGTGTTGTTGATTCGCTTGGTGAGAAAAAGGCGGTAAGTCCGTGTGGTGACTCATTTCCTGCTTCTTTCCGAAGAACAGGTTATGAGCCCAACCCACGGCTCCCTGTAGCGCTTCGCTGTAGGGTCTTGCAATGGAGTCTGCCGGTTCTGGAGCTGAGCCGATGTATGGCGAGCAAGATCAGGTCGCCCAGGATGCTGCAAAGCAGCTGCAACTCAGGTGGGAGTGAATCCCTTGCGTCAGAGTACGCTGGAGATGATGAGAATGAGAGGTGCCGATCGATCCGAGGACGTGGTGTGCGTTCGCCGGAACAGGAGGCAGCTGATGTGCTAGCTGCTGTGGATGGCTTGGAGCCCGAGTACGAGTTTCAGTCGGTGGAAGGAGGCGGCACTAGTTCTCCAACGCAGGCGCCGGCAGGGGACGTCTCAGGAAGTCTGGACCCGCAGTTTGGCGCAGGAACCAGTGTCGAAGACGGTGTGCCTCGAGTGGCTTCTGCTGGTGGTAGGGAACCAGGTCGTTCCCAGCTGAATGGCGTTTCCGGACATCCGCCGAGTGGCCAAGGAGCGAAAGGCACTGGGCAGCGAGCGCTGCAGGAGTGGACCTACAATGCTCCGAGAGCTTCCCAGAGTGCTGATGATGGCTGGTGGGATAGTGGTGCTGGTGCTTCTGAGTCGGAGCGGATGGGTGTTTTGGAGTCGCTAGTGCAGCAACTGCTGAAACAGAATGAGTACCTCAAGCAAGAGTTGTCTGATCGTGGTTCGAGAGCCTCAGGTGAGTCTGCTGAGAGCGGTAGAGTAGGACCTGTACAGAGTGCTGAACAGAAGTCTGAATGTAGGAGAGCTGAAGGTAGAGGTAGTGGAGATACCCGGGAATCTGGCTCTAAGACTGGTAAGGCTGTTGGAAATACTAGTTCGAGTGAGGGTCCTAGTTTTCGGGTTGTTCAGCCTCCATGGACTGCGTTTACGTCTGCCGGGGAAGCCTCTGTGTCTGCTCTTCCAGCAGTGGGGCCTGGGGATCGATTTCTTGCAGCAACCCGTGCTATGCAGAACCTGTCTTTGGAAGACTTCGGGCCGAGTAGTTCTGTGAATCGCGAAAGGGGAGAGTTGATGGCCTGGCAGGCATCAGGAGCTGCTGAGGTTGCAGAGCGTCCAAGGTCAGCAGGTCAGGTTTGCAATCAGCAGTCGGGTGTATCCCTGACTTGGCAACAACCAAGCGGCGCAATTGATTGGCAGCAGCCAGGTTTATCCCTGGACGGGGTTCCTCAAGAACCTCCTCAGATTCACGCTGAGGCGTCAGAGCCAGCAGCAAGGGTGGGAGCGGAAGCTCATGCTGTTGGGACGGTTGTGAAAGTGGTTATTAATGGAGTTCCTAGGCGGGGTGTGTACAATGATAGGGGTGAGGTTGAGTTGGTTCCTGAACAGCCCAAGTTTTACCAGATGCAGGATGACGACGATGATGCATTTATGACTCCTTCAGAGCCTCCCCCGCCACCTCCGCCCAGACCTCAATCCGACGTAGGAGAACTTAGGCCTGAAGCTCAAGCAAAGTGTCGAAGTACAAATCCGTTTAGCGTGAGTGCATCCTCACCATTCAGGACTGCAGGTGGGATCGCTGGGTTTCAGTCGCCAATTCCTCCACCGCCGCCACCTGCGCCAGCAGGGTCGAGTCAAGTTATCCCAGTAGGTCTCCTGGAACCCATAGGTCAGGTTCTCCCAGACGCCAGAATAGGTCTCTTGCTGCGAGTCCGCCTAGAGTCATGTGTGTGAATGCTTCACCAGCTACTCCTGGGGGAACTAGGCTCCCAACTGCTCCGCCTCCAGAAAGTCCTCTTCCAAGGGCACCGCCACTGCTGGGGCCGATGCTGGAGGGTCTAGAGGAGGGAGACACTAGGGACTTGAGGCCAGGGGAACGAACTTTGTGGGAGTTGCCTGTGTTGGGACCTGTGACTCTGACAGATCCTAATCCTGCTATGCGCTTTAGCGACTGGATTCATCGAGTGACTCCTTCGTTTAACGACTTAGCTCCAAGGGGGCATGAGTGGTGGCAGAGGGTTTTGCAAGAGGCTCGAACTGAGTATGAGAAATGGTGCAAGGCAAAGCCTTTGGAGAGATCTAGATTGATTGGTAGGCCTAGCCAGGTTCTTCAGGGTGAACGCTTTGTGAGGATCGAGGCAAGGGGTTTGGCCATGTTGGCTAAGGCGCTACCTTCAGCGTTGTATGAGCAAGCGTTGAGTGTTAGGAGCGTCACTTGCACGTGCTTGTTGTTCTTCGCGATGCGAATGTACCAGCCAGGTGGTCTCACTGAGAGGTCAGAGCTTTTGAAAGGGCTTACGGGGCTTCAGGTGTGTGACACAGCTGGAGCGGCGGTGCACACTCTTCAACGCTGGTTTCGGCATCTTGAGCGGGCACGGTCAACGGAAATCAGTGTTCCCGACAGCAGCTTGCTATTGGATGCGGTGGATAGGTGTATGAAGAACTTGCTCATTGCCAATCCTACATTGCAGTTCAGAGTGCACAGCGTGCGTATGGATCTTCAACTTGATACCTCCCCTAACCTGGACTCTGTGGAGCAATTCACGAGGACTCTGTTGGCTGAGATGGAGTTGCTAGCTGTGTCGCTGCCAGATAGTGGTAGCAAGCGTCAGAGAGTTGCGGCCTTGCATCAGGGTCAGGGAGAGGAAAAGGGGTCTGAGAAGGGGAAGAAAGGGGGTAAACATGGAGATTCTGTTTCCCAACCAGGTCAGGGCACAGGAAGAGGGGGAAAAGGGGATCAGGTGAAGCTGTGTCAGGCTTGGTCTACGGATCATGGTTGCCCCAACGGTAAGCTGTGTACTCTACAACATTCCCCCGAGCGCCCAGGTGGGTGCTGGGTTTGTGGTGGAAAGCACCAAAAGGCTGATTGCAAGGCTCCGGGGGATGGAAAGGCTCCCAAGGATGGGGTTTCATCGGAGACAACCGGTGACGATGCAAGTTCCAAAGGAAGAAAGGGCAAACCTAAGGGAGGAGATAACAAAGCTCCTAAGGGGGGCCAACCAACGGGACCTAAGAACCAGCCCAAGGGGTCCTCGAGTGGAATATCAGAAGCTACCATTCGTGAGGCTGCCCAGATTTTGCAGAGCATGAAAATATCAGCGCTGAGAGCGGATCTGGACAGTGCGTCCCAGGTGCTGAAGGTGGTGTGTGTTGAGGGTCGGAAGGGGCTAATAGACGGGGGGGCAACATCCTGTCTTAGAACAGCTTACAAGACCGAGCATACCCTGCCGACAATCCCAGTCAAGTTGGCGTGCGGAAGCTGTGACTTACACATCAATGCCTACGGGACGTTACTTCGCAGGACCCCTGTTTCCCCAATTATTTCTGTGAAGGCGTTGTTGAAGCTAGGGTACAGGATTGATTGGAATGCTTCTAGATGCCGGGTATCTCATCCCAAGTTTGGGGAGTTGTGTGTTGACACTCGTACGGGGTGTCCAGAGGTCGATGAGGCGGTTGCGTTGGACCTAATCAACCAGTATGAGCCGTACGTCGGCCATCAAGACAACAGAAACGCGAGATTGCAGTGCATTGTGGAGGACCTTAGCGACATGGGTACCAGTGAGCTTGTCGAAGTTATCCGCAAGGGTGACGCTCATGGGGATGCTGCGCTCTGTGTTTTTGTTGATCGTATGATTCCAGATGCAAGCCGGGAGGTTCGGGACAACTGCTGTGTGTCGCTTCAGGATGATGCCCAGGAGACCAGCACTTGGAATCGGCGCACTCGTCGCAAGTGTGCCAAGTCACAGGGCATTTTAATCCACGCATTCTGTGGTAAAGCGAAGCGAGCATTCGAGCATGTAGCTCATAAGTGGGACTTTGCTCATTTGTCGGTGGATGCCTCCGAAGACTTGCTGAATGATACCACGTATCGATTCTTGCTTCAGCAGGGCAGGGATGGAAAGGTTCGTGCGCTGGTTGGGAGTCCATCTAGTCGTACATTCTCGGCTGCTCGTTATGTCTGTGAAGCCAATGGCCAAGGACCAAGGCCTATACGGGTTCCAGGTGAAAGCATTGGGGGTTACGGTGTAAAGGACCTCTCCTGTCAGGAAAGAGCGCAAAGGAGCCTAGACGATACTCTGTTTCTTCGGTTCATGGTCCTTATGGGCTTGTCTGTGGAGGCAAATGGGAGGATGGGAGTTCCGGACCCAGCCTGCGTGATTGAGCATCCATGTCTGGAAGAAGAGGTAGGTGCTCCACAAGGTGTGGTTGAGGACAGTGGCAAGGCTTCGCTGTGGAGCACCCCTGAGTGGAGGATCTTAAAGGAAAGGGCCGGGTTGGGAGAGTTCAGGTTCTTCCAGCGTCCTATGGGTCACTGGAAGCGACGTCCTACATGTCTGGGTTCTAACTTGGGTCCTGATCCCACTTTGGTGGAGTGTTGTGTGCCGGTGGAATCAGTGGACTATGCTCCAAGGAAGGATTTTCGGGCTGAGGCGGAGCTCTGGAATGAGTGGGCTCCGGGTCTTGTGCAGGCGGTTAGCAGCATGCTCCACCGGGCATTTGGCCAAATGAGGCGGATGATTTCAGGAGGGTGTGAGATGAATAAACTTGATCCGGGCTTCATCAATCATCTGAAGCAGAATCACGTGCCTTATCGTAACGATTGTGCAACGTGCTTGCGGGGCTCAGCGAAGCGTAAGCAACATCGGAGGGTGCTTACACCACAAGCATGGACGTTATCTGTGGATACCGCGGGTCCTTTTGCTAAGGGAAAAGATGAGCATACGATGAAGGCTAGATACCTGGTGGTAGGTGTGTTGTCGGTGCCTACATTGGCGATGACGGGCAGCGATGTTACCAAACCGATGGATACGGACCCAGGTCCTATGCCAATTGGTGGTGGGGCTCTGGATGACGCTGAATGGCTGGCGGATAGAGATGGCGTAGGTGATGAGATAGAGCCTGAGCTTCCTGCGAAAGAGTTGTCTGAAGCCAGATCTGCATGGAATGAGTGGGACAAGCTGGTAAAGTCAAGTCGGGAGGATTGGCTGGCTGAGGCGCAAACGGAGCATCTCCCCAAGGTTGAGATTGTTGATTTCGTTTATGTGGAAGCGATTGAGAGGAAAACCTATGGGGAGGTACTCACGGCCATAGGAAGAATGCATGCAAGGGCTAAAGCTGAAGGATTCGACGTGAGGAGATTGCATTCGCATCGTGGTCGCGAATACAATAATAAACCACTCCGTGACTGGTGCGCGAGACATTCTGTGCACAAGACGCTTGCTGTGGCGGAAGAACATCAGGGTAATGGCCGCGCCGAAGGGGCCATTATGCGGGTGAAAAGCAAGACTAGGACCATCCTTGAGGAGGCAGGATCTGAAAATTCTGGCTGGCCGCTGGCGGCCAAGTTGGCAGCTCATGAGCTGAAGAATGTAGCTCGGCGAAAACTCGGTATCGAAACCCAGGAATCGCTACCATATGGCACTAGGATCCAGGTGAGTGGCCGTAGTTGGAAGCGTGAAACTTGGGAGGCTCGTACCACGGTTGCGTTCGTCAGATGTTCGTGGGCTGACATGTCTCGAGGTTGGGTTGTTGAGACCGAAGAAGGGAAGCTCCTGACTACGGGTAAGTTGTTTCCATCAGTGGATCATGGGAAGATTTCTTTTAGCAGTACGGGTCCTGCGGTGGATGTGGATGCTCCAGAGTATCAGCTGAAGGAAAAAACATCCCTCAGGAGCCTGGAGCTGAGCCGTCACATGTGTCAGACCAGCTGGCCAAGCGGCTGTATGAGGATGGTTGCTTTCAGCCGAAGGATCTTGCGTCTCAAGACTCGAACAGGATAGTACTAGGATGGTTTGCTCTGGTTCTGATGCATCGACGAGTGAGTCGACAAGGAAGTGTAACTTCCTAGCGGGGGCGTTCTCCTATGGAGGGATGACCGGTATGAAGGCCAACACGAGAGATCACCCTTGGGTCACTAGATATCTTACCAGGTACCTTAGCAATCATACCAAGAGCTTGTTCGCGGGGGTGGGACTTATCCTCAATGTTGACCATGTGTTGCATCGGGATGTGCACAATCAGAAGGGTGTTCCGAATGTGGTTCTTCCGGTTGTTACTTCTGGGGGAGGTTTGTGGGTTCAGGATAAGGACGGCACGGCTGCTAGAAATGAGGCTAGTGTGAAGCAGCCTCCCACGGGGAAGCCAGTTTCTGGGAGTATTTGGACGTATAGGGCTCATGAGGCGGTGAGCTTTGATGCTAGTCTCTGGCATGAGTCTGTTAAGGCAGCCGGGCAACAATTGCTGCTCGTTGGGTACACTCCGCGCAGCTTGCATAAGCTTGCGGTTGAGGACCGGGCATTGCTTTGGAACACGGGGTTCACTTTGGTGCATGCAAGGACGAGTACTGGGGGTACGATCCTCATACGGAGGTGCTGACTCGGCATCACAGGGTTCCTCGTAAGCAGATGTATGCTCCTTCGGATCAAGAATGGCTACCGGTTGATAGGCGATGTTTTGGAGCTTTGAGGTACTGTGTCCAGCAATTTAGGGCAGGGGACCCGGTGTGTACCATGTGCCAGTGGAGACGGGGTCGGGGTAGGGCGGCTTCGTCTGCTTGGACTGGGACTTCTGCTTTCAAACTTCATGGCCCGACGTCACCAGCTGAAGCCGGGGGGGGAGTTCTGAAGTTTTGAAAAGTTCGGGCTCCTTGAGAAATTCGGATTGTAGTGAGCAACAGGGTCCGGAGTTTTTAGAATGTTTTTAGACATGACAGTGTATGAGAGCGGCTCTTGCCCACAGGTTGCTTGTAACCGAAACAGCCCTCCTCTCCGTCAGCAGTATCAACACCTCGGCTGTCCCCTTCCTCACAGGCCTCTGCTGCAGCAGCACAATCCAGTCTTCTCTGAAGGATCTCAAGCTCCCGTGCAATACAAGTCAGTGCCACAACTCTTGGACAGCTGCCAGGAAACTCCTCGCAGACCGTAGTCTTGGCAAACCCCTGTTCAAGTGGCTCAATCCCTTTCGAACCCAAAAGATTCCTACTGTAAGCCGCCTGAGAACTACATTCCACCTCACACAAGTCACGCGACACAGCTGTCTCGTATTCAACCGGATGATCAGCCTGAAAACCCAGACTACGCACCGACTCATGGCGGTCTTTATAAAGTTCCGTGGCAGGTTTGTGATTTGAAGCTGTGTAGTTCTACTGAGTGTAGCAATTCGGAGCAATTTGAGTTGTATGAAGTAGGATGGCCGATGCAAGTGAATGTGTCGAGAGTCCTGGACGGCTTGGCAGAGCAACATTACGAGATCCGAGAGTTGCTTCAGGGACTTGAAGAATCCGGTGAGGAAGGCTCTATGGGAACTGATCAGCTCTACTGGACGGCTTTGAAAGGGCTGGAGCTTCAGAGTAGAGAGCTTCGTGGGTTTGAGGAGGGGCTACTGGCGTCCGCTCATCCAGTGGTTCTTAGGAGTCTTTCTGTGGCGGAAGATCTGAGTTCGGGGGAGCTTGAGAGCGCTGGAGCAGCAGCAGTGGAAGAGCCTGCTGTGGACGTGTCTGACCCACCACCACTACAAACCAAAATCATCGCGGCAGACCAGGTGCGTCGAGAGCCGGAAAAGTGGATCCCATCCATGGCAGATGAGTACCAATCTCTGGTGTCTAAGACTGGTGCTGTTGAGGAGCTGTCCGAGGGGGAGTATAGAGCTCTAGCAGAGGATCCGCACATTACCCTGGAAATTATTCCTGGAAAGCGAGTCTACGTCCACAAAACCTAAGGACGGCGTAAATCTCGCATCGTTGGATGCGGCAATTTTTGCCGGGGCGAAAGCAGCGAACGAAATGAGCTTTATGCGAGCGGGGCAGGGGCGGAATCCCTCAGGCTGATGATCCGAAGCTGTGCACTTCAATCTGAGTGGACGCTCGCTTCGGTGGATGTACGAACCGCGTTCCTACAAGCGCCGCTACTCGAGAAGCAGAGAGATGGCCGACGTTTGGTTACCATAGTACGCGTTCCCTCCATATTGCGAGAGACAGGCGTGACTGCTTGCAGGTTCTGGAAAGTCCGGAAAGCCCTATACGGACTAGCTTCTGCTCCAAAGTCTTGGTCTAATCATAGGGACAAAGTTCTAGCTGGACTTCGAATTCCCTGTGAGGGTGGGGTGCTACAGCTGTCCAAGATGTTGGAAGACGCAAATTTGCTCCACATTGTCATGTTGCCAGATGAAGGTGGCTGCGTGGGCTCGAGTGAGGGCCAAAGGGTGGGGGTTGTTGCTCTCTACGTAGACGATATATTGATTGGAGCCGAGCGCTTTATCTGCGAGGCTGTGATCAAAGCCTTGCAGGATCAATGGGAGTTGTCATCGCCAGAGTGGCTTGCAGAGCCTGGGGACCAGATGAAGTTTGCAGGGTATGAGCTTCAGAAAACCTCAGAAGGCATCAGGCTGCATCAATGATCAAGAAAGCTACGTCCAGGATCTTCTGGAACAGAACGAGGAGCTCGTTGTAGGGGAGGAACGGACTCCAGCGGTCAAGATGGGTGGCTTTGATGATCCAGATAATGATGTTGAGAGACGCGAGCTGACCAAGAGATCTCAAGGGTTGATTGGTCAGCTGTTGTGGCTGGCGGGTCGCGCAAGGCCTGATTTGGCTTATGCGGTCAGTATGGCAGCGCAGAAAATCGCATCAAACCCTCGTGAAGCAGCTGCTAGGGCGGAGCATGTAGTCAAGTATCTGAGGAGTGCTCCTGCAGTCAGTCTACATTACAAGGTGGCAGGTGACAGCTGGGGAAAATGGAATCAGCTGAGGCACAAGCAGACTTCTACTACAGTTGAGGTGTATACGGATGCTTCCTTTGCCGCGGATGAGCAGTGTCGAAGTTTTGGGTCTGTTCACCTATACTGGGGGGGTGCTTTGGTGTCTTGGGCAGCTGGTCGCCAATCCTTGATAGCAGCTCACACAGCTGAGAGCGAGCTTTACTCGTTGTCGGAAGGGCATTTGATGGGTAAGGCGTTTAGGCCGACAGTTGCTTCCTTGATGGATGTGAGTGAGCGGGATGTGATCTGTCATTTGTATTGTGACACCTCAGCGGCGGTGCAGCTCTGCACGCTGGAATCGGGATCGTGGCGTACACGCCACCTGCGGCTTCGTGGAGCAGTGATTCGACAGGACCTCGAGAATGATGCCTGGTCACTGGCACATTTGGATGGCGTATATATGCCTGTGGATCTAGGCACGAAGCCGGTGGGACCAGCCCGTTTAGAGGATCTTGTGAAAGTTTGTGTGGCAGCGGTTAGGTCGATGCCGTCAGGGTTTATGTCGACGCTGTTGGCTCTGATCATGATGGCTCAAGTGATAAGTGCCAAGGCGACCAGAGTCGATGTGGAGGATGTTAATCTGTTATCTCATGTCTTTAGGGCAGGGTTTGTTCTAGGATTGGGGATGGGCTGTGGTTGGTGGTTTGCGGATCGCTTGTGTGCCCTCCTTAGGCGCTGCTGGGAGAGATTCTGTAGCCGAATGATTCTAGGACCTCTTCATCAGAGCCTCTGAGACGAGCTCAATATGTGCAAACTGTACGGGAGGATTCAAGGGACATGTCAGAACCGGGGGAGCGTGATCCGTTTCCAGTTCAATCGGAAGGGATGCTGCAAGAAATGGGGGCCGAGGAGTGTGCTTGGCTTCTTCAACTGTATGAGCAAACGTACGGTATGCATAGTGGTGATTGGGTTCTGAAAGGGCTAGTGGTTCTGGTGATCCGGGTTATAGTGTAAGGGCTCTTCAAGGAGCGCTGGATGAGTCAGGCTTCTTAGGGGTTGGGGATGGTTGGAGGCTAGGTGGGGTTGATGTTAGAGGGGCGTATATGCAAGGTCCTGCGCGTGAGCTTGAGTATGTGCGTCGTCCTTCAGGACAACCACCAGATGATATGTTGGCTCAGGCTCGAGCTCCAACAGTTCCCAGGCCTCCTGGCTATCCCGGTCAGGCTGAAGAGCGTGCGGATGATATGGTTCGCAATCAGGCTAATAGAGTGGTCTATGTTGATGACGAAGGGTGGTTGGACAGTGATGATGAAGGTGAGTCGTCAATTGGGGAGTGGACCACAGATTCAGGGATGCCGAGAGGGCACAGCAGTAGCAGTGGGGGCTCGGCAAGGTCACGGAGAAGCGGTAGGAGCCTTACTGTGGTCAGTATAGCTGCATCACTGCAGTCTGCCAGTGGTCATCGGCTGTATGAGGCTGAAGAGGACAGCTCTTGGGAGCTGTGGGTCGTGCTGGGTCTTGTGGTAGTTTGTAGTGCGTTGATTGGTGTAGGCTGCGCTTGGGTGTGTTGCTTGAGGAGTTAGGGAGGTTTGAGGTGTAGAGAACCTCAGGGGGTTGAGATGTCTCCTAGAGTGCAGGCGAGTGAGGGTTCTGAAAGAAACGCTGTGTCACTGTCTCCTGTTGTCAACATTACTGTCACAGGTAGTCCCGCCGTGGATCGCACCAGTAGCGTTGAGATTGATGTAGCTGGGGATGAAGGGCTTAGGCGTAGAGGTCAGCGAACGGAGGAGGTTGAACCAAATGTTCGTCAGCGCGATGAAGGGTCCTTTGATGTGGTTTTTGATTCTCTTGCGTCGAACAACATGGCAGGACGGGGTAAGGGTGAAAGAAGACCTCAATCGAGGATTGCTGCAGGACCCCGAACCTTAAGCCCCTGTGGTTTAGATCCTGGTAGGCGGATTCCTGGAAGGGCGTCGGAGGAGGCGCCGAGGGCAACTGCCGTAACCCGAACCCTAGAACCCTGTGGTTTAGGCCTTCGTAGACCTGAGCCAGCAAGGATGCCCGAAGAGGCTTCAGTGACGACGACCACCACAAATCCCCGAACCCTAGGACCTTGTGGTTTAAGCCCTGATAGGGGTACCCCTGCAAGTGCTTCTGATGAAGCACCGAGGACGACGACAGCCGCCGATTCCCGAACCCTAGCCCCTGTGGTTTAGGCCCCAGTAGAGCCAAGACATCTGGAGCTGTGCCTTCGGAGACTGGTAGTTTGCAGGGCGTACCTAGGGTTGAGCATGCAAGATGGCCGGTAGATCGATTTCGAAGATCCTGGGGAACAAAGCAGAAGATAATTTTGAGCTGTGGAGCAGATGCTATTCAACCGTTGGTGTATCTGACTCAGAATGGAGACGGTCTCCATAGCGGTATCTGCCGACCGATGCAGTGTGCCGGCACTCCAATCCAAAGGAGTTTGTGTAGGCTTTGCTTTCAAGCGGGGCAACTGCCCTCACGGAAAGTGGAAGGGAGTGATGCGGATCGGTGTGTATATTTTACCAGATCGGGGCACTACGTACACAGGTCGAGTGACTGCGTGTGTCTCGATTCCCTGGAGGAAACGATTGTTCGTAAGCTGTGTCGTTGCTGCAGATGGGGTGGCTAAAAGTAGCTGCCTATGCTGGACGTTCATGCAGGTTTCCATTGGGGGAGTGAGCATGGACAGTCGCATGTCATCTACCGTTGAGTGTGTACGCAGGCCATGTGGGCTGAACGACTTAGGGAGAGGTACTTCATGATGCCAGATTCCCTACTCGTAGCGAATTTGCATTGGACACAACTTGTACACCCCAGTCCAGGTATGCATTTGTACAGTTCGCTGATACTGATTTCGTGTTGTTGATTCGCTTGGTGAGAAAAAGGCGGTAAGTCCGTGTGGTGACTCAATTCCTGCTTCTTTCCGAAGAACAGTAGCGATAGCAATAGCAACAGCTAGCAAGGCGGAGGGCTCTTTCCCTGAGCTGGCGGTCCCGGTCTCGTTTGCTAATGTTGGCTCTTCTTTTTTGGTTGCAAACACTGTAAATTGCAGCATTTGCTTCTGTTTTGCATCAAGCTATTGGGGGGTTGCAGTTTCGAGGCTGCTGTCCTATGTCAAGCTATTGGGGAATTGCAATTAGCAGGGTTTAGTTTTGCCCCAAGCTATTGGGGCAGTGCAATTTCGAGTCCCCTATCTTGTGTCAAGCTTTTTGAACTACAATTTGCAGGCTCTTGCTTTGCTTCACGCTATTGGGGAATTACAATTTGCAGGGTGTTGCGCTGTGTCAAGCTGCTGGGGAATTCTGACTTGTAGGGTGTTGTTCTGCGCAAGCTCTTGGGGGAGTGCAATTTCGAGGCTCTTGCCTTCCGTCAAGCTATTGGGGAATTACCACAGGATTTTGCGTTGTGTCAAGCTGTTGAGGACTTCCAACTTGTAGAGTACTGTTTGCCCCAAACTATTGGGGGAGTGCAATTTCCAGGCTCCTGCCGTGTGTCAAGCTATTGTGGAATTACCATTTGAAGGGTTTTGTTTTGCGTCAAGCTACTGGGAATTACAATGTGCAGGGTCTTGTTTTGCGTCAAGCTATTGGGTAATTACAATTTTTGCATGCTTTTTACGTTGTGTCAAGCTATTGGGAGCTCCTGCTTGCAGGGTATTGTTTCGCCCCAAGCAAATGGGGGATTACAAGTCATAACATATCTTAAACACGGACCTCATGTTGCGAGACCGGTTCATCATATATCTTAAGCATGCCCCCTCATTTGGCGATCCAGTTTCATCATGCATCTTAAATACGCCTTTTCATGTGGCGATGCCGGCTCATCATATATCTTCAGCACGCACCCTCCAATCACGCTTCCAGTTCATCGTAACATATCTGAAACATGCTCCTCATGTGGCGATTCCGGTTCATAATGTACCTTAAGCACGCCTCCCCTCCCCGATTGGGCGAGTTGCTGCTGCTGCTGTTGTTGTTGTTGTTGGTGGAAGTGGTCGTGGTGGTGTTGTCGTTGAGGTCCGTGTTGTCGTCGTTTTCGTTGTCGTCGTCGTAGTCATTGTCATATATCTTCAACACGCCCCCTCCTATGGCGCTTCCCGTTCATCATAATATATCTAAACATGCTCCTCCTGTGGCGATTCCGGTTCATCATGTACCTGAAGCACGCCGGACGAGACCGCTTCACCACATTATTAAACACGCCCCCTCGTCACCTTTCTGGAACACGCAGCCTCATTTGCCAAGTCCGCTTCTTCACTTTCACTAAACTGCTCAACCCGCCCCCACCTTTTCACAGACCCGCGGCCGTGGCAGGGCTGAAACAGAGAGCGGGGGCTTTTTTGGGGGCGCAGCCTCCCCAATTTGCAACCACAAT
>CAJNJA010010270.1:0-13923 GCA_905231915.1 Symbiodinium necroappetens
GCCCTAAAGCCCTAAAGCCAAAAACCAAGGACAGCGCCCAACAATTGTTGTCGGAGGCTGGGATGCTGACCAGAATGCAGAACAAACTCTGAAACCGGTGCGCGAGAACATCCAGGAGCTTGGAATCGACCTAGACTCGGATGAGGCTTTCGTTCCGGGCCTCCCCCCTAAACCCTAAACCTCCGGCGTGGCTTTGCGATCATTCCCATTGCCCCACGTAGTGGGGAACAACGTGAAGCTTATCGGGCCAGAATTCGTACCGCTCTGCGACAGATTCGTGAAGCCAAGCTCGGTAACAGGCGAAATCCGGAAGGGGGACAGCGATGCTTTTTGGCTGCTATGAGTGAAATTCCCGAGCGCCGACGACGAGCTCAGTTTGCCGGCAAACCCTAGAACCCCAAACCCGAAAACCCTGAGCCTTGAACCCCTAAACCTTAAACCCTAAACCCTGAGCCTTGAACCCCTAAACCCTAAACCCTAAAACCCTGAGCCCTGAACCCCTAAACCCTAAAACCCTTAAACCCGAAAGCCAGGCCTGGCTTTGGGTTCAGGATTGAGGGGTTTAGGGCTTTCGGACTTAGGACTCAGGGCTTGGGATTTGGAGTTGATTTTCCCTATTATTATTATTATTTTTTTGGGGGGGGGTTCCTACAATAACTTGGTGTTCTTCTGGTTGGCTCTTAGGACTTGAACTATTTTGGTTTCTATATGAAACTCTAACAAGGAGGCTAAAAGTTTAGCTTTTAGGAGGCGCTCAGAAGTCGGCGAAGATAAGGTTCCGGTTGTTTCTAGGCGCAATAGGGGCCCCTAGCAGGGTTCTAGGGTGGGGGAGGGGTTAGGGATGGTCTAGGACTAGGAGTTCAGGGCTGTGGGGTTTCTGGTTGAGGGCTTTTGGGTGTAGATAGCGGCAGGCAGTGAGGCCGAGCTTTGTAAACATTACAGTATCTGCGAGGTCTTTGGGTCTGGTGACTTGGGAGAAGGGGTTTAAGATTTTACATGTCTAGGGACTAAGCGTCTCTAGGCGGGTGTCATATCAGGTAAACCCTATGGCCAAGAATCCGTAAAACTTTCAACTTACACTATAAACCCCGAACCCTAAACCGTTTTTGGTCGAGTTTCATATCCTAGGTCTCCCACGGCGCCCTTGTTCCCCGTTTTGTAGTCTTAGGTTCCTTATGGCTAGTTTTCTAAATTAGGATCCCTCTTTTAGGTCCCCAATGTAGTACGGCACCCTTATAAAAAGGACCCCCCAAAAGGGACCCTAACTTTGAGAACCACCCTTATACCAACCAACTACCCAAGAGCAAAAAAAGGGTGCCCTTTTTGCCCCTACGTTGTTACTGGGGGCCCTAAGGTTGATGATATATAAATCCTGCAAAATGAGGAATAGAGCATAATTCCCATAGTTTTATGGCTTTAGGGTTTAGGGATTTAGGGTTTAGGGTTTGGGGTTTAGGGTATAAATCCTGCATAATGAGGAGGAGTATACCAGAATTCCCATAGTTTTAGGGTCCTTGTGGTAATGCAGGATTTATCTCATCAACAGTAGTATCCCTTACCCTCAAAGGACTCATATTTTAAGGCTTTTGGGCCCAAAGACCCTATTATATAAGGCTCAGGGTTTAGGATTTAGGGTTCAGGGTTTAGGGTTCAGGGTTTGGGGTTTAGGGTTGAGGGCGCAGGGACACTGGTAATATAAAAACTTCACATGGTGTTTAGAACCCCACTTATCACCTAGCCCTTCTTACTAAGCTTCTTAACTCCTTAAGAAACTGTGGGCTTCTAGCGGATGGAGCAAACCATAGCAATAACTTGACTTTCTATTTCAACAACCTTGTTTCCCGCTGTACATGCCTAGAAATTGTTGGCGCACACCCCCGGAAATCGAAATCTGCTACGAACCCTATAAGCCCTGTAAGCCCTATAAACCATATAAACCCTATACACCATATAAACCCTAAGCCCTAAACCCTATAAACCCTAAACCCTATAGAGCTTATAAATCCTAAATCCCCTAAACCCCTCAACCCCTTCACCCCTAAACCCTAAAACGCCAGGAGCATCCGGAAGAGCCATTTCTTCAGGCATCGGCTTTGCATTTCCTGCTTTTGGGGGGAATATCAGAGGCACCTCCTAAGGTCGCTCCTGAGGGTTTTAGGGTTTTAGGGTTTAGGGTTTTAGGATTTAGAGGTTTAGCTATTAGGATTTTAGGGTTTTAGGGTTTTAGGGGTTTAGGGGTTTAGGGGTTAGGGTTTACCTGGACCCTAAAGAACCTACCCGTTTTTAGGGTTCCTTAAGATGATTTCCTCATATTAAATCCTTAAAAAAGTAGGTTCTTTGGGGTTAAGTTAAGGTCTTTGGAAACACAGCTCAAGTCAAGTGCGAAGCTTTTTGTAGAGTTCATACTTTCACATATTGAGCCTGCGAGGATCTTACGTACGAGATTCTTCAGAGGCGTTGAGGGGGCCAACCTAGGCAGTCACGAAGCCTTGGGATGTTCGGCATCCAGGCTGCTAAAATTCAGAGAGGTGAGCAAGGGATTTTAGCCCTAAGCCATAAACCCCAAGAAGGGACCCTAATTTTAGGGTTAAGGGTTTAGGTTTAGGGGTTTGGGGTTTTATGGTTCAGGGTCACAGAGCTCCACCGAAGAAAGATGCGCTGCCGAGGAGAAGGTCTTGTCACATTTTGTTTCACATCGAGGGTTTGGGGTTTAGGGTTTAGGATTTTTAGTTTTTTGGGTTTTTAGGGTTTAGGGTTTTTAGTTTTTAGGGTAAAGGAGAAGACTGCCTTGGCAGCTAAACTCACGAACCAACTAGTAACTATACGAGTCTTGGGTGAAAAGCAGCCTTTCCCTGCGGACCACGCCCCGCTCATCTCCCTGCTCAAGAAACACTACTATACCGAGGTCTACGTCCGCCTCATCCCATTGAGGGCTTCACTCTTGCCAAGCAAACAAGGAGCCTACGACTGGCTGGCGGATGTTCGCGACAACTACGGCCTGGCTGCTTACGAACTGTCAGACCAGACTATTATGAGCCTTCAAGGTGATGACCCCGACTTGATCAGCCAGCTCTACAACAGCAAGGACTGCCACTTTCGTCCAGCGGTGGCTCAGAATGCCATTGGCCTGCGCTTGGGCAGGGCTCTGCTAACTAGCTAAGTGACCAGCTAGTGAGCTTAAAGCCAAAACTCAAACGTCACAAGTGCAACATGCTTCATAGTGTTGGCAGGCAGACAGACAGTATCCCGCGGATTCTGCCCTAGCCGGATTGCTAGTTCTGCTAGTTAATGAAATTGCAAACCTACCACGTAGAAACCTTCGCAAGTTAGCGAACCAGCGAATTGTCCATTAGCCCAGAGAGCCCAATACCCCTTAATTAAGGAATATACCTTAATTAAAGGGTATTGGGCTCTCTGGGAGCTAGCCAGCCCGCACTGGAATCAGCCACAGAGAGCACAAACAAGCAAACTGCAGTCATGAGTCACCATCGCCCTTGCCCTGCATCCACATGCATCGTCGTCATGTCTGCCAGCACAATGCAATCTCTTGTCATTGTCATGATGATGATGATGATGTGAACCGTTCTTGCTGCAGAGATCGCCCTGGGGGCCTGTGGCCTAAACCTTCCAGTTCCGAACAGCCGACAACCTCAGAGCCAATTCGGTTTAGGGTTTTAGGGTGTAGGATGCAGGGTTTAGGGTTATAGACCCTTAAAGGAACCCTTTAAGGAAATCTAAGGCATCATTACAAGAGCGTTTAAAGGAACCCCAAACCGTTGAAACCCGTAAGCCCCAAACCCCGAAGCCCTAAGCCCTCAAGTATCCTTAAATAAGCCATGAAACCTCTAAGAACTAAACCCCTGTAAGTAGCCTTAAATAAGCCCTGAAACCTCGAACAACTCTACACTCTTGCAAGTCGCGCTAAACCCGACAACCTTAGTCCCTTAAAAAGCCTCTTAGTTCCCCAACACCCAACCTTTAAACTTTTTGGGTTCTTATAAGATCGTAGAAATCTGACAGTTTAACCTTGTATTTCCCTGGCCTATTGGGAAAGTAAGTAAACCCTAAACCCCAAAGACCCTGAACCCTAATTCCTAAAACCTAAACCCTAAACCCTACACACCCTAAACCCTAAACCTTATTATTAAGGCCCCGAAGCCCGAAACCCTAAAACCGTAAACCCCTTAAAAAGCTTTGAAACCTCCAACATTCAGATCTTCGCGTGTGACTTGCTCGAGCTCCAAACCCGCGAGCGTCGGGTCCCCCATTGGGAACTGCAGGGGCTTTTAGCCGGCTTAGGGCTTTAGGGTTTAGGGCGTAGGCTTTAGGCTTTGGGGTTTAGGGCTTCGGGCATCGGGTTTAGGCTTTTGGGTTTTTGGGTTTAGGGTTTAGGGCCTCAGAGAGTTGGCCAGGGCTTTTGTACGTTAGGGTTAGGGGTTTTGGATTGGGGCCTATAGCGCTTGGCCTGGATTTCAGAATGGGTTTTAGAGTGGGTTTTGGGATTGTAGTCTGATGACTTAGACTTAGTGTTTAGGATCTTCAGGCTTAGTTATGCATGTTTTAAGGGCTGAGGGTTTCGGGCTTTCGGTTTGGGGTGTGTGGGCTTCTCCAAACATAGCGGGGTGTTGTGTTCAAGGTCCCAAAATCGATCCTCCTCCTCATGGTTCACCCTAAACCTTAGTGTTCTTCTGGTTGACTCTTAGGACTTTAACTTTTTGGATTTCTATATGAAATACAATAAAGAGGCTAAAAGTTTAACTTTTTGGAGAGGTTCAGAAGTCAGCCAAGAAACCCTGAACCCAGGAAGTAAAGTCCCCTACCCCCTCCCCCTTACCCCCCTAAGGGTCCCTATGATTGTAAGTTCGTTTTTGCAGGTTGTGAGGTTTGATTGTGGGCACTCTATACCGGGTTCTGTCTGTGCAGCTTCGTGGTAGGTGTAGCTAGGTCCTGACTACTGGGTGTGAGATTCATGTCCGCTCAGAGCCCTGAACCTGAACCCTAAGCCCTTAACCCTAAACCTTAAACCCTGAACTCTATTCTGAAAGTATAACCTTCTGCTTCCCTGGCCTATTGGGGAAGTACGTCAAAGAAGCTAAACCTTTTCTGAACACCTTGTCACAGCCTAAACCCTGCGACCCAAGCCCGCAAGGCCTAAAGCCTCAACCTTAAACCGTCCCTGAACCCGTAAGCCCTAAACCCTAAACACTAAACCCAAAGAAACCCCATAAAGCAAAGCCCTGTAACTCTGATGAAACGCCCGTAGAGCCACATATAAGCCCTATGAGCCCTCTAGATGCCTATAGCTCCTATGAGCCCTAAACCCTAAACTGCAACCCTAAACCCTAATCCCTCAACTCTAAACCCTCTAAACTCTCAACCCTAAACCCCCAACTCTAAACCCTCAACTCTAACCCTTGTAGAAACCCGAAACCCGCCTTGGTAACGTGGAGGGTCGTGTGACTTAGTAACTAGTTCTTTTATAGACTTATAAGTACCATAACCCCAACTACTGTTGATGATATTCATCCTGCATTACCTTCAGGACCCCAAATTATGGGAGTTACGCTATATTCCTTATAATGGGTATTGCAGGATTTGTATCATCAACCGTAGGATCCCTTTTAGGGCACTTAAAACTCTACGTATTACCTACTTACTAGGTCCCCCGACCCTCCCTTTGGAGGACCGTTATAGATCCCTTCAAGGCTCCCTTTCAAGAACACTATTTACTAAGTCCCCCGACCCTCGAAGTATGCGAACTTAGCCATACCTTGAACCCTAAGCCATAAAAAAAAACTCCTAACAAGCACAAAAGCCCAAAAAGTGTCCATACACCCTACACCCTAAACCCTAAACCCTAAACCCTAGACCCTAAACCCTAAACCCAAACCTACCCTTTCTCCCCCCCTCCAAGTAAGGATCTGAGGAGACCACTGAGGATGTCATTGTCCTCGGAGGTCCCTGAAGGGGACTCCCTGGAGATCCAATAAGTTTCGGGAAACCTGGAGGTTTAGGGTTTTTAAGGTTTTTTGTGTTTTAGGGTTAAAGGGTTTTTAGGGTTTAAGGTTTTGGGGTTTGGGGTTTAGTAATTTAGGGGTTTAGGGTTTTTGGGGTTTAGGGTTTAGGGGCTTAGGGCTTTAGGGCTTTAAGGGGTTCAGGGTTTCCCTGTGCATTCCTCTTAAGGATTGAGGCTATTGGATTTCCAACTTTTGGGCTTCTAACTATAGAGGTTTAGGGTTTAGGCTTTAGGGATGTAAGTTGTAGGAGTGTAGGAAGTTAGATTTTGGGGATGCAGGTTTTCAGGAGTTTAGGAGTTTTAGGGCTTTGGGTGTGTTCCGGGTTGAGTGTGTAAGGTTATATAGAGCTCGAAACAAGGCGTCCTGCGTCTTTCTGGCTTAAGATATTATGGCTTTTCTGGGAGTTCCAAGTTTCAGATTCCTTTCGGATTCCTGAAAGGCTCTCTTAACGGGGCCCTGCAACGGTCCTAGAAGATGCTAGAAATACGGTTGATGATATAAATAAGTCCTGCATTACCTATAATACGGAATATACCATAATCCCCATAGTTCAGGGTCCTTAAGGCAATGCAGGATTCAGATGCTATAAACCCTGCATTACCCTAAGCACCCTAAACTATGGGAATTATGGTATAAGCCTTATTATTATTTTTGTTGTTATTATGAATATTGTTGTTATTATTATTAATAATATTGCTATTATGGGTAATGCAGGATTTGTATCATCAAAAACTGTAGGATCTCCCGAAGTCTCTAATATGGGCTTAGGGATGATCCTTGGAGATCGCTATAGAAGAAGGTTAAAGGAAAGTACAGGTGGGGAGTTTAGGGTTTTTTAGGGCTTCTATAAGGCTTCTATAAGGTATCTAGGCCTTCTATGAGGCTCCTGTAACGGTAACTACCCACCTGAAAATGTCCTAGAAGAAGGGCGTTCAGAGGCTCACAAAAGGCAGCCCTCAACCCCAAACCCCTCGACCCTGAACCCTAAACCTCCCTAAACCTCTGCACCCTAAACCCTTAAACCTACACCCGTAAACCCTCAACCCTAAACCCTAAACCCATAACCCATAACCCTCAACCCTATCATGCCCATCCCATCCCGTACTTTCTTTCGCCGAGGATTTTCAGGGCAGGATCGCGGGACCTTTCGACCTGAAAAGGAATCAGGGTTTAAAGTTTGAGGTTTAGGGTTTAGGGTTTGAGGTTTAGGGTTTAGGGTGTGAGGTTTAGGGTTTGGGGTGTGAGGTTTTGGGTTTAGGGCTTTAGGGTTTCGGGTTTAGGGGTTTAGGGTTTGGGGTTTAGGGTTCAGGGTTTACGGTTTAGGTTGTTTTGTTGTTTGCGAGTTTTGGTTTCTAAGCCCTAAACCTGGGAACGTAAACCCTGAATGCTCTAGAGCCTACACCGTAAACCCGGACTGAAGATTTTTACTTTCAAAAGGCAGAAAGAGAGAGCCCATGAATTAAGTCTCCACCACTGGGCGACACGATATGGACCCTAGTGGTCAGTTGACAGGTCGAATTCCTAGGTTCCGAACCAGAAAACCCCAAACCCTAAACTCCCTAAAACCTAAACCCCAAACCCTAAACTCCCTAAAACCTAAACCCTAAACCCTAAACTCCCTAAACCCTAAACCCAAGTACGTTCCTTTGTTGCCTTGCCTTTATCTATCAAGTCGCCCAAGACTGAAAGATCAACAGGCCTCTCAACATCCTGCAAGTGTCTTTTGGATTAGACTTTACGGTTTAAGGCTTTAGGGCTTTAGGAGTTTAGGAGTTTAGTGTTTACGAGTTTAGTGTTTAGGGTTTAGGGGTTTAGGGTTTAGGGTTTAGGGCTGTATGGGTTTAGGGGTTTATGGGTTTAGGGGTTTAGTGTTTAAGGGTTTAGGGCTTTAGGGGTTTAGGCTTTAGGGTGAACCCCAGATTACCGCGACTTTTAAGGCAGTGGGTAAGAACGTGCTTCAGGCTTCATCTTGCTGCTAACATGCAGAGCCATGCAAAAACAGCACTCTCCAAACTTCTAAGACAAACGCCCTGTGACCGGCGTATCCCGGTGCGTTTAGGGTTTGGGGTTTAGGCTTGTTGTATATAGAGCTTCCTAGGACATCCTGCCAAGAACTTTCTTGATGCATTTTTGTGGAATCTGTAACAAGGAGCCCTCTGCCCCAAATCCGTTGGAGGTCCCAGGCCTTTAAGCCAAGGGCCCCGTGCTGCAAGATCAGCCGAGAAATTGCCTGTGACCCACACGAAACCCGATGCTAAACCATAGACTCTAGCCCCAAGGTAGAGGCCCGAAACCGTACTGTAAATAAGCCCTAGATTCTAGACTCTAAAACCCTAAACCCTCAACTCTAGACTCTAAACCCTAAACCCTAAACCTCTAGACTCTAAACCGAAGTTTAGGGCCCGGAGAAGCTTGAAGACAGGTGTTGGTCTGCTTCTGCAGGCAGGGCCCCGCAAAGAGGTTCATGGTGGAGGAGTTTCGTTTTAGGGTTTAGGTTTTGGGTTTTGGGTTTCCTAGTCGGCCCCCCAACTGCCAGTCATGCTAACCGGCAGTACCTCTAAGGGGTCCTTGTTGGAGTTGAAGGTTTAGAGTTTAGCCAACAGTTTAGGTATGGCGTTTTCCGGTGTTCAAGGTGTAAGTTTCAAGCTTTGGCGGCTGAGAGTTTCAGGCTTGGGGTTTCCGATTACGCCCAGCACCACCATCAGCAGCAGCAGCAGCAGGAGCAGCACAAGCCCGCCACCA
Source organism: Symbiodinium necroappetens (assembly GCA_905231915.1). Classification (NCBI taxonomy): domain Eukaryota; class Dinophyceae; order Suessiales; family Symbiodiniaceae; genus Symbiodinium; species Symbiodinium necroappetens. The sequence goes on from CAJNJA010010270.1 coordinate 8,760, forward strand.
CCACGACCATCCTCACCATCACCACCACCACCATCATTAGTCACCATCAGCACCATCCCGCCACCAGCACTACCACCAGCACCATCAGCAGCACCCCCACCAGCACTAGCAGCAGCACCATCACCAGCACAAGCGGCAGGGGGCTACAGACCTGGGGATACCAAAAGCCTGACTTTTTAAGGAGCTCTATCAAAACACAACATAATCGGAACCCCAAGAAGGTAGGTTTTTTTGGGCCAGAGGTAAACCTGGGGATCAAAAAACCTTTTTCTTGCAAGAAATTCGATAACATCACCGTGTAAACCCGAGATGTTGAAGTCACTGGGAGGTCTTTGCCACCCATGCAAAGAATCTGCAGGCCTTCTTCTTGGGGGAGTAGTAGTGGTAGTAGCAGTACTCAGTAGCAGTAGCAGTAGCAGTAGCAGCAGTAGTAGCAGTAGTAGTAGTAGTAGTAGTAGTAGTAGCAGGAGTAGTAGTAGTAGTAGTAGTAGTAGTAGTATTTCAGCATCGTGCTCGGTTTGACGGTCTAGGGTTCAGGGGTTCTGGGCTTTAGGCTGTTGTCTTGAGTGCTTATCTTTGATTTCTGTTAGCTTGAAGGCTGAAATTTTACGGTAGTTGCTTGAGTTCTTGTGGTTCTGGGCTTTGGCTTGGGGATTAAACTTGAGGTTGCCAAGGCTAGGGTCTTAGGGGTGCTCCAGCGCCGGATTTAGAGGGAGTGACTCATTCGAGTAAAGTTAGGGCTACATCCTACTGCTCTTTTCGGGAACCCTGGGGAAGAGTACCACTACGTGTTGATGATATGAATCCTGCATTACCTGAAGGACCCTAAACTATGAAAGTTATGGTATATTCCTTATTATGGGTGATGCAGGATTTATATCATCAACCGGTTGATGGTATAAATCCTGCATTGCCCATAACAAGGATGCCTTGGGATTCGGGCCCTGGAAACGTTCAAAGCACAGCTTTGAAGGTTTGGGGATCTCCTGGTTGGCTCTTCGGGCTTGAACTTTTTGGGTTTGGGGTTTAGGTTTAAGGTTCATATGACCCGAAACCCTAAACCTTAAAGTTTAAGGTTTAGGGTTCAGGGTTATATGAACTATAATAAGGAGGCTAAGAGTTTAACTTTTAAGGAGGGGTTCAGACAGCCAAGGAAGGTTTGCGGCTCACGGCCTTGGTGTAGTAGGAGAGGGCTCAGAATACTACGAGGAGTACTACTCCCCCCATAGTCCCCATATCGTTACAGTAGAGTTTACCCCCAAGAACCCTAGCCGAATGATTGAGGCACTTAGGTATCGGATTTTGCGACTTCAGCGCCCTCTTGTGCTTGTAAGGATGAAGGAGGCTCACGTAGGACCTAAGGCCTGTCAAAGCCTGAAAGGCCGTAGAGAGCCCGATAGGATATTTTCTAAAACCATATATGCTCCTGTCAAAAAACGGAAAATAATCCATAGAGGCGCTGTTCGTTTGTTGGTGAAAGCCTCGAGCCAAAAGAAACGTTCAAAGAGGGTTGTAGAATTTAGGGCGTACCTTCAAGTACCTTGTGATTGTATTAGGAAAGTTCACTTTCCGGAATTTGCAAAATCCATCCTAAGCCGAGTTTGAAGACCTGAAGCCATAAACATTGCCCGAACCCGAAACCAATTAATGTAGATCACGGATTCGCACTTTAAGCGTGTTCATGTAGGATCCTCACCGTACTTCTTACCAGAAGCCTTGCCCCTGACCCTAAACCCTAAACCCTAAACCCCTAAACCCCTAAACCCTAGAGCCTAGAGCCCTCAAACCTAAGAAGGTTTCGGGTTTCCCGTTTTGGGTTTAGGGTGCGGGGCTCAAGGTTGAGGGCCGACGGTTGAGGACCTACTATCGAAGCCAGAGTAAGTAGTAATTAATCTATCCCCCTGTCGTTCCTATATAACTATAATACCAGAATGAACTATGCTATGATATAATTATCCCAAAACCTATTCTAAGTATTCAAGGCACAATATTCCTCACATTGCAGCATCGCCCAGTAAAGCTGACACACCTGGTGTCTTCAAAATCTGCTTGTCAGGCTTTCATATTGTTTTGATTTGCTGACATGTTTTCTTCGAGAGGTAGGTTGTTTTTGGGTAGTTTTGGTCAGGTTAAACCCAAACTGTATACCCTGAGTTGAAATAAGGGATCCAGAAAGGGATTTTGGAAGCTTCTTTCAGAAAAAGCCTCGATGCCTCTGCGGCTCAGGTGCAGATGCGGGCGTGCATGTCCGTCACCAGCCTTGTATCCCGGAGCCGATGCCCCGGCACTCTACGGAATATTTAGTGGTGGTATTCCCTTAGGGTTTAGATTTTAGGGTTTACGTCCCGATAGCATGGTACAAACTGTTATAATGATATACCCGAGACCTTTCTTTAAGTCCCGATATAATGATAAAACATCCCTCAAACCGTACTCTACTTATTAAAGCTGAACGAAACCCTAAACCCTAAACGAAATGGGTAGATAGAGGCCCCAGAGGCTCCGATTATTGTCTGGCACAGTGTCCTTACTTCAGGCCAGTCATAGTGTACCGGAAGATACGGTTTTGGGTTTAGGGTTTTGGGGTCCAGGGTTTAGGGATTTTGGGACTTTGGGTATAGGGGTTGGGGGTTCCGGGTTTAGGGATGAAAGAACACGTACATGAAACTCAAAGACACTGCGAAGTTGAGATTCGTATCAGGGTCAGAATAGATGGCATATACCTGACTATGGGTAATGCCGGATGTATATCATATACCAAACCCTAAACCCTAAACCCTAAACTCTAAACTTATACTATGAATCCCTCTGGTATTGGAACCCTAACCCCTTGTATATACCTAGTATTTACTAGCATTCCCCAGGGTTCTCCAGTTTGCTTAGAGTACAATGCAGCCCCAAAGCCCCGAACCCCAAAGCCGAAGCCCTTCACTCCACCCTAAACCTTAAGCCTTTAGGTGGGTTTAGGGTTTAGGGTTTAGGGGTTTAGGGTTTAGGGGTTTAGGGTTTAGGAGTTTAGGGTTTAGGGAAACCTGAAGCCTTTAACCCAAAACCATGACCTTTCGCTAGAAAGAAATCCCCACAACATCTAAAACCTGATGGCACGCAAAGCCCGCTTTCAAATTTTCAACCCTAAACCCCAAACCTCCCCAAACCCCCAAACCCCAAACCCCCAAACCCTAAACCCCAAACCTTAAACCCTATACCCCTAAACCCCGAAACCCCCAAACCCTAAACCCTAAGCCCCTAAACCCCCAAACCCCCAAACCCTAAACCCCAAACCCTTCAGCCCGAAAACCCTGCTGGGATGCCCAGGTGCAGAGATCCGGAGTCTCTTCGTGGAAGGCCCGGCGTTCTCCAAGAGTTCTTACGGATTCCTTAGTTCCCCAATACCCACGGGTTTAGGCCTTAGGGTTTTAGGGTTTAGGGTTTAGGGTTTTATGGTTTAGGGTTTAGTTCCCCAATACTCACCCTTTAAACTTTTTGGGTTCTTATATATTAGTAGTAATCCGAAAGTTTAACCTTCTAATTCCCTGGCTTCTTGGAGAAGTAAGTTCAAGGGACTTGAGGAGTAAGGGTTTCGGGCTTAGGGTTTAGGGCTCAAGGGACTTAGTAAGTAAGGTTGTGGTTGGGGTTCGAAGTTAAAGGTTATAAGTGCCCGAAGTGTGCGTAGGATCTTCTTTATTGGGGGCCGGGAAGGTTGGGGGCTTTGGTATCTTCTGGCTTCTCTTCGTTGCTATTAGCAGTGCTGGCTTTAGGGTTTAGGGTTTAGGTTGTTGATGGTGCCGCGACTGTGCCAGGCAAGCTCATCCAGACGATCCTGGAGATTATGACCTTTCATCCAGGTGGTTCGGAGAGGAGTTTAGGGCTCGCCGGGTCTGGGGGTTCCGGGTCTAGGATTTGGAGAAGAGTGTATAGGCTTTGGGGCATAAGGACTATGAGCAGCAAGTCCGAAAAGTTACAGGAGCCACGATAGCATTTATGTGTAAGGTGTTCTTTAGCAAATAGAACATAAGGCATGTATCCTGGTAAACCTTGCAGTATAGAAGCAAGAATGATTATCTATATACTTCCTTAGCTCTGGGGGTGTCTTACTTTTAATACAAGTTTATATACCTCAAAACTCAAGCTATGCTAGCTTTTCGAATCATCTGGTTAAACCGTCCTTAAGGGCCAACCTTTGTGGTTTCGGGTTTTTAGGGTTTAGGTTTAGGGTTTAGGGGTCTAGGGTTTAGGGTTTAGGGTTTTAGTACTGGGGCCCCTCAGGATTGAACAAACAGACCCCAAAAACCCTAAGCCTTACAAGCCCAAACTACACCACGAACTTTACCTGCAGCCCCCAACAAACCTACCTGTGTAAGAAACTCTATGAAGAAACCATCATAAGATAAGGAGACCTAAAAAGTAGGTCGTTTGGGCCATAGGTATCCCCCCTCAAGAAGAGATCCTGAACCCTAAACCCTAATTGCCCTCCCTCCGAGCGCTTAGCTTCAGCGCTGTGGCTGTGGTCAACCTGGGTTGCTGCTAAGGAGCTTAATTTGAAGCTACCATATTGGGGATGTATCAGGGTTCCTTTAGGGGTGTAGGGTTTAAGGTTTTGGTTACCCTACGTAATGATAAGATTATTGTAAGGGTTCTATAAGGATTCCTTCAAGGGTTTAAGGTTTGAGGTCTAAGTTACCATAATGGGGACATGTAGTAAATGATAGGGTTTCCGTTTTACTGAACTTTCGTTCTTTGTTTAGCTTAATTGTACGCGCCTTGACGGCCACCCAGCAGAGGCTCTGACGAGCTGCAGAAGCTTTTCTTCGAACTACTGGTAGGCAGGGCTTGGGGATTGTGTTTGAGGGTTTGGGTCTAGGCGTTTGGGGCTTATGTTTTTGTTTTCACCGATCCCGCCAGGGTTGTATACAATAGGTCTATGTCTATAAGGGTTCAAGAGGCTCTGTGGAATTGTTCTTTGCTTTGTAGGGCGTAGTCTACGGCTTTCAAGAGGCGTTGCAGGGTTTGGGGAGGCAAACCCTAAACCCTAAACTAACCCTAAACCGTGAAACCCCTAACCCCTACTTAAGGCCTAAACTAGGACCCTAAAGCTAAAAAGCTAACCCAAAACCCTGAAACCCCTAACCCCTACTTAAACCCTAAACTAACCCTGAAACCCCTA
>CAJNJA010010271.1:0-14296 GCA_905231915.1 Symbiodinium necroappetens
ACCGAAGGTTCGGCCAAACCTTTAAACAAAAAACCGTTTGGCCAAACCTTTTAAAAAAAAAACCCTTCCGCCACGGGCAGGATATAGCTCCCCGACGTGGGGCTTTGGGTACCCATACCCTGCTTTTGGCCTGATTCATACTTCCGCTGTTCCAACGTACCGGCCGAAGAGAAGCCCGAACTTCGAGATGAAGGTACAGCAATCCACCTAAGAGGCTGTAAGAATGCTAGGATCGGAGAGCTCAAAGGGGGTTTGAGCTCAAATTCGCAATGGTGGGATGAAGCTAAGTAGTACTGAGGATCCATTACATAAGGACCCATATCGGCCCACCTGCCTTAGCCCCAGATTTGAAGCCCTTTGATAGGATGTCTCATGGCGGGCTTCAGGGCGACCGGCCAAGGTAACGGTTTAAGGCTTTTGGTTTAGCCAAATTGAGTGTAATTTATAGCAGGGCTTATGGGCTCCTGGTGCCATACGCGACACAGGAAATGACCCTTGTAGTCCCGGCATGTATGTGTATTTATATTTATATTTATATACATATACATATATATATGGTTATTATATATATATACACACACATACACCAGAATCCACTCCACAACCGTCCGCACTCCCCTGAGGGCCCAAGTACCTTAACAGTCTAGGGTTGATGACCAAAACACTATCCTCTGACTGGGTCTTGCCTACCTGACAAACCCTACTTTTTGGGTACATGGGCCCTGTAGGGAACTGTTTTGAGCATCCTAAACCCTAAACTCTAAACCCTAAGCCTCAACCCTAAACCCTGCAAGCCAGAAGCTGCAAACCCAGTCGAGGACTGATGTCCCGCCGGACCTGAACATCAGTCGCTTGCCTGGCTTCAGGATTTGTGGGCTGGGAGGTCTTGCATGATTTCTGCAGGGCGTTGTATGAAGTTGTGGATTCTACTTATGAGAGTCCTAAACCCTAAACCCTCGACCCTACAGGGAACTTTTAAGGTTTGTTTTTCCCTTGTTTCTGCTTGCCTGGGTTGCCAGCACTGGAAGCAGCGATGCAAGGGCTTAGGTTCAGGCTTTGTAGGGTAAAGCCTTGAACCAAAACCCCTTCTCACAAGTTAGTTTAGGGTTTACCCATAGGCTCCAAAGTAGTTCCTTGTGGGGGGGTTACTTTATAGGATTCTAAACCATAAATATATATCACAAAAGGAACTACTTTGGAGCCTATGGGTCGGGTTTAGGGTTTAGGGACTTGAAGCAGGTTTTGCCGAAGCGGGGCCGCCAGCAGCAAATCCCGGAACCCCGAAACCCCCAAAATCTCTACACCTTAAGCCCTATAAACCCCTAAACCGTCCTAAACCCCGAAACCCTAAACCCAAACCCCTAAACCCTGAACCCCTAATTAAACCCTAAACCATACCACCCTAACCCACCCAAAACCCAAAGCCCTATCTCATGGAGGCTCCCAAGACCTTCAACTGTTGGTACTATAGTTTCCTAAATAGTTACCAACACTATTTTGGGTTTGGGGTTTAGAGTTTGGGATTCTTTGTCCAGTTACAGTATAGTTTACCCCGATACCCTATTCTAATTGTTAAAGCTCCTACACCAGGCTCTACAGGGCCTCATCGGGCTTTCCTTCTTAGAGCAGTTTAGGGATTAGGGTTCAAGGTGTAGGGCTTAGGGCAATTACCCAGGCTATTCCTCATGTGTCTACATTATCGAAGCCTATAGCCCCCAAATAATATCTTAACTCCCAAGCCCCTCATTGAGCCCTAAGCCCTAAACCCCGAACTCCAAAACTATAAACCCTAAGGCCCCTGAGCCCTAATCTCCGAAGTTCCGAAGCCTTCAACGTACCCATAGGCCCCTAAGTAGTTCCGTTTTTTGGTTCATCTTCAGAATCCTATAAGGCAATCCCAAAAAGGAACTATAGTTCCTTTTTTTGGTTCATATTTTAGAATCCTATAATGGTAATCCCAAAAAAGGAACTACCAAGGGGCCCATGGTTAGAAGCCAAGGCCATGCCGACCTCGTGACATTCGCCGGGCTGCCTGACTGGGTCTCCTGGCTCGGAGCTGCCTCTAAGCGCTAGGGTTTAGGGTTTAGGGTTTAGGACTCATATTTTAAGGCTTTTGGGCCCAAAGACCCTATTCTATAAGGCTTTTGGGCTATTTTGATGCTGAGGGTAAGCGCTCAATGTACCTATAGTAGAACCGGCTTGTGTGCTCAGGGTATAGGGGTTCAGGGCAGTATAGCCCTAAACCCTCTTTAGGGTGTGGGGGTTCAGGGCAGTAGAGCCCTAAGCCCTCAAAACCCTAAACCGTAAGCTTTAAAGTGCCTCAGGAGGCAGCCCCTTTCCGGTCGAAGTATATACTGTAAGGTACACCCTAGACCCTAAACCCTAAACCCTAAACCTAAAGGCCCGGATGACTGTAGCTCAGCGCCTCTGGGGTTTGGGGTTTAGGGTTTGCTTAGTACCTTAAGCTACCATCATCTACTCTCTTGTAGGGGTTTCGCCACAGAGGAGAGCCCGACATAGCCAAGTGTACCTTGTGGCTACGTACTTTCAGCTACCTTAAGCTAACGCTTATAAGGACCCTACATGAACCTTCATTGCGAGCCAGCAGGTGCTTGACAGTTTCTTTATTCGAGGATTTCTTAAAGGGTATTCTAAGGGTACCCATAGGCCCCTACGTAGTTCCTTTTTGGGATCACCTTATTGGATTCTAAACATGAGCCACAAAAAGGAACTACTTAGGGGCCTATGGGTATTGTAAGGGGTTCTATAAGGAATCCTCCGAAGGGCTCCTTCAGCGGCTCTATGATGGATCCGCTTGGATCCGATACCGGCTTCCTGAAGAGGTTCGATAATGGTTCCCGCAAGGGTCGCTGCAAGGGGTACATGGCGTCCACCTTTTGGGCAAAGGAGACGGGTTTAGGGTTAGCATTTGAGGTTTAGGGTTTAGGGTTCGGTTTTGATGGTGTTGAGGATCGGCTGACACGAAACCGAGCAAACCTCTCGATCGCTTCCCGGTGAACAATCAGCGATGGCATGCAGACGACCTCAGCCTGAGAGCTGGTTCCTACGCCGTCATGACCGGGGAAGCGCAAAGTACCACGGTGACCTTCAGGTGAGGTCAGACAGACGGAGGCTCGCAAAGCAGCCGATCATGAACGCCACCAGCTTCCGTAAAGTCTGGAGGACGAAGCCGACGGCATGTAGTGTAGGTGGCCGGACTGAGGAACACGACACGGGAGTTGCGGCCCGGGCATTGGCACTCAAACAAATATAGGGGCCTAAATAATGACCTCTATTATTCTTCAGGGTTCCTGAGTCTTAAAACTAATTATACTATACCCATAGGCCCCAAAGTAGTTCCTTTTTGGGGGTTACCTTATAGGATTCTACATATGAGCCACAAAAAGGAACTACTTTGGAGCCTATGGGTAAGGGAGCCCTATCCTCTATTCCAATTAAGAAGCCCCTACGTTACGCACCCCAAAAAAAGGAACCCCAAACAACGACCTCCTAAGGACCTGGCTTCGGCCCCAAAGACTCAAAGTGATGCTGTAAAGCAGTATGCCACCGCGAAACGGAGTCAAGGAACCCAGGGGTTTAGGGTTTAGGATTTGGGGCGTAGGGTTTAGGATTTAGGTGTTTAGGGTTTCGGATTGGGGGTGTAGGCTTTAGGGCTTAGGATTTAGGGGTTTAGGGCTTGGGGTTTAGGGTTTGGGGTTTAGGGTTTAGGATTTAGGGGTTTAGGGCTTGGGGTTTTGGGTGAATGGTTTTCTGGAACTGCAGTCCTGCAATTACCTAGCAATCTTGTACTATACCCGCCAAATGCTAAACTTTATCCAATACCCGAAGGGTCCATGTACCCAAACAGTACATACTTTGGCCCCAAAGTACCTATATGCTAAACTTTATCCAATATGGTTCTCCGAAACCCTGACCCTAAACCCTAAACCGCTGAAGCCCTAAACCCTTTCTGATCCCTATAACCCTAAGACTCCAAGTATACAAATAGTACCTACTTTGGGGTCTAAAGTCTATAAATGGTACCTATGTTGGGCTAATTGGAGTCTTAGGGTAAAACTCTGCATGGTCCCCGCTTTTCGAGACCTGATAAGGAAGGTCTAAGTATGCATGTATGCAGGTAGGTACGTAGGCAGGAAGCTAGGAATGTATGTATTTAGGTACGTAGGTCTATGTAGATTTTGGGTATTTTAGCCCTAGCCCCCTGGGTAAATCTTAACCCTAAACCCTAAAACCCTAAAACCCTAAACCCTACACCATAAACCAAGGCCCTGGATCGTGCGGTTAGCATCATCGTCAAAGGGGACATTGCCCGGAAGGCCGGGATTAGGGTGTAGGGTTTTGGGGTTAGGCTTGATGGTTTATGGTTTAGGTTATGTGGCGGGATAGAGGATTCTTCGGAGGGTTTATATAGGCGCTTCAGAGTTGTATGTAGGGTTGGATTGATAGGATTTGATAGGCTTTATGGTTTACCCTAAGGGTCCATGTATCCATATGAGTATACTTTGACCCCAAAGTACCTATATAGGGAATACTTTAAGGCCTAAGTATATCTATTTGGGTACATGGTCCCTTAGGGTTAGGGAGTTTGAGGTTTGGGGCGAGGATGGTCATGACGAGTTCATGACGCCATGAGCAATGACGAGAATAGCAAGTAGGAAGGTCTTTCGCCCTAAACCCTGAACCAGTATGTAGCACGCTGAGACTGAAGGCCCCGGCGCTAATGTGAGGCAAACGCCAAATGTTGCATTCTGAGTTGTGATCAGAACTGTTGCATACATGTTCGAAAGATAGAGTGCTGGATGGGCTCTTGTGCACTCTACACTTTTCTGAACTCGCCAAACCCTAAACCCTAAACTCCCAAGCCCTAAACCCTAAACTCTAAACTCCTAAACCCTAAGCCCTAAACTCCTAAGCCCGTGGGTTGCAGCTGGGAGATGGCAACATTGCGGACGGCTCGTTTAGGAAAGCAAGAACTCGTCAGCTCAAAACCCTAAGGGTTTAGGCCTTAGGGAGCCCTAAACTCCAAACTTTAAACCCTTAGGGTTTAGGGTTTAGGGTCTATAGAAATTCTTGAGCCCGACCGAAAGAAAAACGAGCTTCCGGATGGCCAACAGCAACAAGCAAGTTTTTTTTTATTTCTTGAGGGTTTAGGGTGTAGGGTTTAGGGATGAACCATGGCACTGTTAACCTTTACCAGCACAAAGCATTGTGGCTGAATTCACCAGGAGCAGGCAGGAAGCATCCCATCTACTGGGGCCTACTTCAAGGGAAGCCTCGTATTCCGGGACTTTCGGTCTGAGTCTCCTAGGACTTTTCTCACGGCCACAACTTCATGTCAATGTGCCCGAGGTACCGTCCAACTGCGTGTCGATCTATTTCTTGTATTCTCAGGCCGGCACACCACACCCCGACCCCGAGCCCGCTAAATAAGCTCGCAGCAAAAATTTTGGTCTTCCCTTCCACTCCACACGAGATGTTCTATAAATATCACCAGAGAAGCTCGGACGTTGGACTCGAACCAGTTGACCGTGGATGGCCCGCAGAAGAAGAAGCCAAAGACGGGAAAGAAGCCCGTTCAGGGTTTAGGGCTCCCAGAACGACGGAGCATCGGCAACTTAATCCGCAGAGAGGACCAGCAGAAGCAATCCCGAGGAGGCACATTGTTGCAGCGTACCCCTAAACCCTAAGTAGTTCCTTTTTGTGGTTCATTTTTAGAATCCCCCTAAACCCTAAACCCTAAACCTTAGGGTTTATAGGGTTTAAGGTCTATGGGGTTTAGGGTTTAGGGTACCCCCAGACTTTCCCTGGTTGCCTGACGTTTCCGGCCTTTGCCCCCACACAATATACCTTTATGGAGCCCGCGCACCGTCCAGCGCTTCCAGTGGCATAAGGGAAGCATCATTGCTCCCAGACTCTCCAATATATCCCTTACTTCAGGAATATACAATAAATCATAATCGGGTCCTGAATATGATTTATACATATGATTTAAAGTATATTCCTTAGTGACGGGATATTGGGGGGTCTGGGTGTCAGCAGCTGAAGATGGAAACACACGGAGCATCAGGGAAACACGTTACCAGCCTCCCACCCCCGAGCCCCGCACCTATCGATCCTGCTCGCAATTTACAACCCACCAATATGTCCCCTCCACCCCGCAAGCTGATAGAAGCATCCTATGCAGCCGGTGTGACAAAGACAACTTGCTTTGCCCCCTGTTTCTCACGTCCCGGGGGCCCGGGAGGCTAGAACCCTACTACATGCACGAAGCTTTGTAAAACGCTATGAAAGCAGAGGAAAGATCCATAAAGGCTGTAAACCCTAAATACCAAAACCAGGTAAGACGTGCTAAGACCTTAAAAACTTAAGCCCGGAATCCCCCGACCCTGCAAGACCCTAAAGCCTACCCATAGGCCCCTAAGTAGTTCCTTTTTGTGGTTCATATTTGCAATCCTATAAGGTAATCCCAACAAGGAACTACTTAGCGGCCTTTGGGTAGAGTGGTCTTGAAGTGGGTTACCACAGGAACTGCTCGCAGCGTTGACGAAGGTCCCCAACCTTCAGGCAACTCATTCGCGCTAACCCTAAGGCTCCCAGGACTCATATTTTAAGGCTTTTTTTGGGCCCAAAGACCATACTAAAAAGGGCATTTGGGCTATTTTGAGCCTTAGGGTAAGGGTCGAGGCAAACCCTATACTAAGGCTGTTGACTGGATATGCGGTGTTTTTGTTGTTTTATCGTATGGTGTCTGAATGTGTCTCTAGGATTTGAGGTTTAGGGTTTGGGATGAGGTCCTAAATGTCCTATGAATGCAAGCCATGGCGGGTATAGCGTTTGGGGCATTGCGCTCGTCTGTTTGATACTTGGACACTCCAGCAGATATCAGGGTTGTGCTCGGCGTAAGGGCGAGGTTTAAGGTTTAGGGTAAAATTAGGGTCTAAGGTTACTGAAATTTCTAGGAATTTAGGTACAGCGACTCAGAGGTTTCATGTGGGATGTGACGGTTTTTTTTATGGCTTCACTCAGGAGGTGCAGAGCATTCCACACAGGTGTCATGTAGTGGTCCCGGATTCGGGTCCTTCCTAACGAACCACGCCCTTGTGGGTTTGTTAGTAATATCAATCTTTGTCGCCTCCATACTTAGAGGACCTGATTCTACGGTGATGCGCTCTTTTTTTGTTTTGCGGGGATCTCCTCCCTCAACTCGACCTCGGAAAAAAACTATCCGTAATTTAGATACCCAACAACAACTGTTTGGCCAAGCCCCCTTTGAACGGTGGCAGTCGCCCAGCTGAGGCTTATGCTTGAACGAAGTTAGCATTAGGATAAATCCCGAAATCCTAACTTCTTCAACCGTAAATCCTGAATACCCTTACTAACCTCCCACGGCCTACCGCTCTAAGGAAAACCCTACTAAACCTTCAAACCCTTAAACCCTAAACCGTAAACCCTTAAACCCTTAAACCCTTAAACCCTTAAACCCTAAACCCTTAAACCCTTAAACCCTTAAACCCTAAACCCTAAACCCTAATAAGAAAGGAGCCCGAAGCATGGTCCTTCTTTCAAGAAGGTTTAGGTAGAGTTCGAAGGCATGGGGCTCGGGGTTTAGGATTCTAAGTTTTCGTGTTTGAGGCCTACATACCCCAAACCCCAACACGGTTTAGGGTTTAGGGTTTAGGGGGCGTTTGGGACTGGAGGTTCTTGGGCTTAGAGTCAACTCTAGGCTTTGCCGTTCCTGGCAATTCCTACATGCTCCTTGAAGAGGCCCATGCAAAGTCTCATACAGCTCGTTAAACGCCAAAAAGCCTTTCAGTGCCATCTATAAATTCCTTTAAACTGAAACCGTGCAAGGTCCTTTCAACAAATATTAGCATGGAGTTCCGAGAATCAGCCCTAAACCTGTATCTTAAACCCTAACCCTAACCCTAAACCCCTAAACCCCTACCCGAACCCTAAACCCCTAGACCCTTAAACTTTTAAACCCTAAACCCTAAACGCTAAACCCTAAACCTTGATCTTAAGGACCTTAGTTTTCAAAGCTGCACCACAACCCCCAAACTGAACAACTCCAACGTACGAGCTCGTGGCCTGATGCCAAGCTGAGGCCGCATGGGGCAAAGCGCTGAAAGAAAAGGCAGGGTCTAGGGTTTAGGGGTTCAGGGGTTTGGGGGTTTAGGGTAATTAGGGTTTAGGGTCTAGGGTTTAGGGGTTCAGGGGTTTGGGGGTTTAGGGTAGTTAGGGTTTAGGGGTTCAGGGGTTTGGGGGTTTAGGGTAGTTAGGGTTTAGGGTTTAGGGTTTAGGGTCTAATCGCAGGGGGGAAGCATGAAGGGCACAGAGCTTGAGGGGTGTATCACCATCATTATAGAGGCCTGAATAGAAAGAGCAGGGTTTGGGTATAGTGGGATACCTTTGGTGATTATTCAAGGCCTGTTCATGATTCAGATCCCTAGCGGTTCCAGTATTCCCCGCTCCAGGGCTCCAACCCAAGCCCCAGACCCTTAGCCCCTAATCCTAAGCCCCAAACCCCTTCACGCTGAATTCTACCCGACATCTCGACTTTCTCGGTGTCAACTGCTTGGTGAACAAGAACATGGGTCCCCACTCGGATATTTTCGCCAGATAAAACCCTATAAACCCTGAACCCTGAACCCTAAACTGTCGTGTGGAGCTTGCCGGTTGGGATGCCCCAAGGCTCCAATGGGCCCACTAACTCGGGCTGAGGCTTAGGGTTTAGGGGTTAGGGTGTAGGGTTTGGCGTTTAGGGTTTTTACGGTTTACGGTTTAGGGCTTAAGGGTTTAAGGGTTTAAGGGTTTAGGGGTTTAGGGCTTAGGGTTTAGCGGTTCATGGTTTAGGGTTGACGTGTTTTAGGGATTTAGGTCCCAGAGTATATGATTGATAGGTACTTGGACCGGTTGGCTCGTGAAGCCTTAGTTTCGGGAAGAGCGTTTTAAGTTAGTAAGTAATTGCAGTCACAGGTCAGAAGTCCCAGAAAAGAATCGCTTAAATCCCAAATCCTAACATCGCTGGTTAACACTAAACTCCGACAAAACGCGGCATACGACCAAAAGTGCTAAAACAAGCACTTAAGACGTGTAACCCCATGCAACCCCTACGAAAACCCGTAAAACCGTAAGCCCTAAATCCCAATCCCTGGCCTCATGGAACCTCGATGTCATTTTGAGGCAGCGGGGGTCCTTACCTAACTTGACTAAGTGGTCCTGCAGAGACTTGTGTTGTTTTGTTAAAGATCTTCGAGTTGATGAGGCTCTTTAATCGTCGTTCCTCTGCTGAACAGCAAGGCTGTGGACGTCATGTACCTTAAAGTAGATACTGGGGCCTTATATGGGGTTCCTATATAGGTACTTTAAGGCCTAAGTATATACTGAATGTATAGACATATTGGTACATGGAGGCATTGGAAACAAGCAGGTCTAGAGCAAAGTTCAACGTGGTGTTTTAAGCCAAACACCGAATTCAGGTGAATGTTGCACACTGCATTGTCGTAGCAATACGACCTGAACTTTGCCTTTAGTGCCGTGTACTCCTGAAATCTTTGGATGTGTGCACCACTGCATCCTTGTTTGGAGGCTCAGAGGGCTTGTTATGTAGATGATAAATAGTTAGAATTACAAGCACCCAAGTTGGATCTATCCTATCCATGACCCTACATAGCACGTAAACCACTAAATCCTAAACCCCAAACCCTAGACCCAAAGCACGGAGGTTTGGAACTCTCCCGACGTGTGGCCAGCACCCGAGGCAGACCCATCGGAAAGGTGTAGGTTATGGGGTTCGAAACGGTGCTAACTATAACTGTAACTGGAAGTTTTAAGGTTTAGGGTTTATAACCCTAAAGCTCTAAGGACTCATCTTTCATGGCTTTTGGGTTTAAGGTTTTTGGGTTTAGGCTTTAGGATTTTAGGGTTTTAGGGTTCAGGTTTTAGTGATTTTAGTGTTTAGGGATTAGGGTTTCAGGATTTAGGGCTTTAGGGCTTAAGGCTTGAAGGGGTTTAGGGTTTTAGGGATTGCTCTGTGGCTCGGACCCTTAGGGTCAGGATGCCGGGGGTGTTGCCTACCGTCTGCAGTCTTCGAAGTGATCACGCAGATTAAGGTTAGCTATAGCATACCCCAAAACACAAGAATTCTGATGTTCCTAACTATACTCTAAATATAGCAAGGAGCCTTCAGTTATATCCATATGATATGATGTATACATTTCATTATACCAATACTGCGTGCTCGTGGTTCTCTTGTAGCTCGAGAAGAATGCTACTCCGACAACATGTACAGCATAACCCCACTATAATGGAACCCTTAAAAGGGGGCCTGTAGTATTATAAAGCCCTCTACCCATAGGCCCCTAAGTAGCTCCTTTTTTCATGGTTCATATTTAGAATCCTCTAAGGTAGTCCCAAAAAGGAACTACTAATGGGCCTATGGGTAGTACCTTTAATTTAAAGGGAACCCTAAACCCTAAACCCCCGATTGTAGAACCCGATAGATCCCTTAGTACAGCACGGTCTTTAGGCACGAGGGCCTTCACCGAGGAGTCCTGAAAATCTGGAGGTTAACGGTTTAGGCTTAACGGTTTCATTAGGGTTTAGTGTTTAGGATTTAGGGGCTTAGGGTTTAGGGGCTTAGTAACTTAGATGTTTAGGGTCTAGGGGCTTAGGGTTTAGGGGCTTAGTAACTTAGATGTTTAGGGTTTAGGGGCTTAGGGTTTAGGGGCTTAGTAACTTAGATGTTTAGGGTTTGGGGGCTTAGGATTTAGGGCCTTAGTAACTTAGATGTTTAGGGTTTAGGGGCTTAGGGCTTAGGGGCTTAGTAACTTAGATGTTTAGGGTTAAGGGGCTTTGGGTTTAGGGGCTTAGTAACTTAGATGTTGAGGGTTAAGGGGCTTAGGGTTTAGGCGCTAAGTAACTTAGATGTTTAGGGGTTCAGAGTTTTGGGGTTAGGTAACGCGAAGCACCACAGCCATAGACCCTGACGCACGAGGCCTCTGACCCGAAACCCTGAATCCTATTTCTTGGAGCCCCAAAGGCCCTATGTACCGAATTGGCATCTACAGGTTTAGGGCTTTTTAGAGTTTAGGGGTTTAAGGGTTTTAGGGTTTAGGGTGTAATTAGGGTTTAGGGGGTTTATGTGAAAGTACTTAGATGGTACAAGGAGCCCTTTGAGGCCTAAGTCTAAGATGTTTGTAACAGCCTTGGGAGGCTAGTTTGGCACCCTACAGTGCTAACAGGGTACTTTATAGGAGCCCCCTTTAGGGATCTACTTTCTGGATCCTCCTGACCCTAAACCCTTCTAGAAGCCTTTAAAAAGGCACTGCACAAATCCCTTTATGGGCTCCTTTAAGGGTTCCTTTAAGGGCTCCTTTAAACTCATCGTTAAGGCCACTTAAGAGGGGGTCTGGGAAACATGTGACCCTACCAAAACGGCGGGACTCGGTCTTGTGGGGTTACTCTCCACTGCGGGTTAGGGTTTGGGATTTAGGGCCAATTTAGGGCTTAAGGAGCTTAGATTTACTGTAGGGATCACCCTCACACTGAAGCTTTATAGACCCGAAGTCCTGTTGAGAGCTCCTGGGCCCAACAATCATGCGTTGTAAGTCTTTCGGGGCTGTTCTGGACTTTTAGCCACTCAGCAAGCAAGGGTTTAGGGTTTAGGCGTAACCCTTTGGGACCTGCATCTCGTCCTCGAACTCTGTAGGGCTTGGGTCTGTACTCTGACACAAGGGTTTTCCCTGTGGGTTTAATTAGGGTTTAAGGGATTGAGTTTAGGGCATAGGGTTTAGGCTTTAGGGTTTAAGGGGTTTCGGAACAAGCCCTTACAGAACTCTGTAACAATTGCTGAAGCCCCTGGCACTGGCGGTTGTTAGGCCTTAACCACCGAACTCAACGTTGAGATGGAGGGTTGTACCCTAATGTCTCACAAGTGAAGCATCGCTCGTGCAAGGTGACAGCACAAGGCAGTTACAGGCGGCTGTTGGTGGATGTGCTCTTGGAGGCGAGGTTGCATGTCCCAATGTCGCAGTCGGAATGCTTAGTATTGGTTTTCGCTCATAGTCTCTGATACGGTTATGAACGTATCTCGTTTATAGTATATGATACCCCAAAGCACGGTTCGAAATCTCCCCCTACTAACCCTCGTGGCAGTCTTAAATCAGTCTTAAACCCCAAAGGCCCCCTAAAAATCCCAAACGCCCCTAAAAGCCCTAAAGCCACGCTTTGCGGTTGAAGGTCCGACAATCTGAAACTTCAGCCGAAAAGCATCCTAGCATCAACTTGGGGTTGTGGGGCTTTGGTTTTGGGGCTTAAGGCTTAAGGTTTAGGGTTTAGGGTTTAGGGTGTAGGGAGGGTTTAGGGTTTAGGGTTGGGATATGTCTACGCGTCCTAAGACTCACTTTGGGGCGAAAGCCTTAGCACATGAGTCCTTCGAGTCTTAGTGTACTGTTTTGGATATAAGAGCCTCATCGTTTTCTTGCTCGGGGTTTTGGGCCAACCTTGCCTTCGAATCAGGAACTTTCAGCAGTAAACCCAGAACCCTATAACCTGGACCCATAAGCCCTGAACCCTGCAACCATAAACCCCAACCGTACAGCTATGGGCTGCGCACGGAAGGACGCGTCGTGGATGAAATCCGAAGCCGCGCAGCAGATGCTCCAAAACTATGTCGGTTTCTCCGACCAAAAGCTGTAGGGGCTGGGTGTTTTTAAGGCTTTATGATATTGTCACCCTAAGGGTTCTGCTAAAGGACCTACAAGGGTTGCATAAGCATAAGGTTTGGGGTCTATAGGGTATTAAAGTGTGTTTACAAGGGTTTTTTTCCGGTGCAGGGGAGCCAACAATTAGGTACTCGGGTCTAGGATAGCAGTTACCTGGCACCCTAACCTTAAACCCTAAACCCACTGGGTTAGGATATTGGAGAGTTTCGGAACAGTAGGAATTTCGACCCTTCGGGATATAGCTGAATGGTTCTTGGATACTTTTCACTTTGGTCCAGTTTTTGTTTTTTTTAGGGTTTAGGGTGCAGGATGTGGTCTCTTTGGGATCTTCGAAATATTTGGTTTGCTTACCTTTCAAGGGGGGTACACAGAAAGGGTTCTACACAGGCTCTTCACGCGTTCTTCCAGAGTTCTACAAACAACACCTCAACCCTACATACACCCTAAATAGTCTTAAGAGCGTTCTGCAGGTGCCTGCAAGGGTGCTCTTAAGGGATTTCGGATTGTCCTATTGGGGGTTTAATGGGGTTTGTGGTTTTGGGGCCGTTGTCCGCTAAAGTTTAATTAAAGCACCTGTGCCAAAAAACTGAAGAGCAGAACCTTGCTTAGGGTTTAGGATTAAATGAAGACAAAATAGTATTCTTTAGGATTCCTGTTTATATTTATACTACAAAGGAGCCCAAAGCCCTACTCTAACTACCAAGGCCCATAATCCAAGTCTAACGTAGAACCGTTCCGGGAGAATTCCCGTCCCCCCTCAGTCTCGCGGGTATGCGGGTGTCTAAACCCTAACGCCTAAACCCTAACAACTACACCCTAAAACGCTGATCCCTAAACCTTAAGCCCCTGCTACCTGGGAGTATACGGTTCTGGACTAATGTGGTCTCCGGATTAATAACCCTCCCCCCCCAACAACTTGGAATCCGGAATAGTTTGTGGGTTTTTTTTGAACTGAGAATTTTGTTTTTTTTGGGGGGGCTGGGGTCGAACTTGTTTTGGGGCCGGGGCTCTCGGTAGTGGTACAGTAGTATAGTAGCTAGTACAGTAGTAGTAGTACAGTAGTTTTTCCTTAGTATAGTAGTAGTACAGTAATAGTAGAGTAGTAGTACAGTAGTACAGCCGTAGTACAGTAGTAGTGCAGTAGTAGTACAGTAGTAGTACAATAGTCGTACAGTAGTAGTAGAGTAGTACAGCCAGCCGTAGTACAGTAGTAGTACAGTAGTAGTACAGTAGTCGTACAGTAGTAGTACCGTACTAGTACGGTACCAGTACAGTAGTATAATAGACCAGTCGTGCACTAGTGGTGCAGTAGTAGTAATTACACTAGTAGTACATTCAACTTAACCTCTGCTGCCAGGAGATGGAAAAGCTCTCATTGGACTCTAAGCAGCAGGAAGCCAAGGCTCTCAAACTCTCGGAGCAGCTATCTGCCACTCACACACAGGCAAAGAAGACTCTCGAGGCCTTTGCGAACATGAAGGCCTCTGCAAAGGCCGCAGCCAAGAAGGTTCTGGAGGACAACTCTATGCACTTCAGGCACACCGACCTCT
>CAJNJA010010272.1:0-14164 GCA_905231915.1 Symbiodinium necroappetens
AATCTCAAAGCAAGTCCTGCCCAGACTGCAAGTCTAGCTGTTCATGGGTGTCCAATGTAGGAGCCGGATTCAGAAGCCTTGGTCCTATAACCCCCCCAAAATGCTAGGATGCAAATGAAAAAACAATCTAAAATAAGCCCCAAGGTTTCGAGTTTTGTGTTGCTACCTAAACTCTAAATGGCTACTGTAGCTTTTCGTGGTCGTCCGTCCCTAAACCCTGAACCCTAAACNNTAGGGTCCCAAATTAGGGGATCTTTTTTTTAGATCCTTTTGGGGGTCTGGGTGTGGACTCTGTAAGAACCCAGAGACTGCAATATCCCTTAATTCAGGAACATACTCTAAATTATAACAGGAACCCTCATAAGATTTGAGGTCGATTCCATTAGTGAAGGGATGTTGGAGTCTCTGGGAACTTCAAGCTTCTTGGCCTTAGATTCTTGGGCCGTGGTAGAAAGAGTGAACTTTTCCCGGCCCGGTTGTTGAAGAGGAGTGGAATACTGGGTTCCTAAACCCTAAACCCTAAACCCTAACCGTATTTGTTTTTGAACCATGCAGCCGACAGCCTCAATCCAGATCCTGAACGCTAAAGGAAAGGGGCCATAAGAATTACCTGTACTATTTGGCGGTTCCTTAAGTATTATTATAGCTTATAATTATAGTAGAATATACCCCAAAACCCTATTCTAATTCTGAAGGCCCCTACATCAGACTGCAGGTGCATGGTCTTCTCATCTTGAAACCTCATACCATGAACGGATGAACGCCACAATTAGGCCTATCATCTAACGGTTTAGGGTTTAGGGTTTAGGGTGTTTTTGCTGCGCAAACAAAAAGCATCTCGCAGCCAGGCAATGAAGAAGGAGAAATGGGTGAAGGAGTTCCTCGGACAGCTTCTGTTCCCTGCTCAGCATTGGCAAGCTATGGCTCTTCCAGGGAACAACCTCTCTCAAAAGTTGTATTCAAAGTTTTCTGCCAGGGTTCAGACTTCAGGTCATCACGATGATTAACCCCCGCCCCTCAACCCTACCTTGCAGAACTACCCTCTGTTGTCTGTAGAGTCCTTTGGGCTGTTCGGTGTGGAAGCCCTCATATCCGAAGACCCCCAAACCTTAGAATCATGCCTACTTGTTTAGGGTTTATGGGTTTAGAGGTTTAGGGTGTAGGGTTAACACCTCTATGAACCCGTGACGGATCCGTTAACCCCAAACCTGCAAATGCTTCATAGGGCTTTCAACGTAAACACAATGCATCCCAAGTCCTGAAGCTAAGCCCCAGAACCCTAAACCTCAACCCCAGAACCCTAAACCCTAAACCTTGAAGCCAAAGCCCTAAGGATCACCTCCGGGCAGATCGCTTGGACCACGGATTGCACCGCCGCCCTCGTCAAGGCGGGTTATTGGGTTTATATTGAACCCTAAACCCTAAACCCAAAGCCCTGAACCCTAAGCCCTAAACCCTAAACCCTAAACCCTACAAAAGAGGCCCTTAAAAAACAAAAAAAAACTAAACCCTGAGCCTTTAGTCACCCCGACTGTAAAAAACAACAACCTAAGCCTTAGCCCTGAACCCTAAGCCCTCAACCCTATGTGGTGAAGGGTTGTGTAGGTCAGCTTTTTTTTTAGCAAGGCAGCCCTAGGTATGCTCCGCCTTCATAGAGGCCTCTTAGTCCTTCACCGTGGGTATGTAGTTTAGGGTTTAGGGTTTAGGGGATGAGGGCAACTAGTTTGGTCACAACTGCCTTGGATGGCTTGCTGTGGGCTTTTACGGGTGTTCATGGCTGGGCCCTCCCCAATGCAGCAGTGCACAGGGCTTAGGTAACCCTGCGGGACGAAGTGGCCATGTAGACCGCCATCACATCACTGCATCGGACACCTTCAAAAGCCCAAGTTTACACCCTAAACCCCACACCCTAAACCCTAAACCCTAACCCCAAACCCTAGACACCAAACCCTAAACGCTTACGGGCGCCTGGGCTTCAGCCGCTTTCTAAGATTGTCGTGGGGCTTATAAGCATACCCATAGGCTCCATAGCAGTTCCTTTTTGGGTTACCTCATAGGATCCTAAATGCAAACCATAAAAAGGAACTACTATGGAGCCTATGGGTATAGGTTTCACAGCGCTAGACCCTAAAGCCCTAAAACCCTAAAACCCTAAAGCCCTAAAACCCTAAAAATTGCAGAGTTCAGGGTTTGGGGCTTAGGCCTGGGATCTGAGGCCTAGGGTCGGCTTTCGGGCTGGACGTGCTTGGTCTCAGTGGGACATGACGGGGGTTTAGGGTCTAGGGTTCAGGGTTGCAGGGTTCAGGGTTTTAGGGTTTTAGGGTTCAGGGTTTCGGGTGTAGCGTTTCGGATTTAGGGTTTAGGGTTTAGGGTGGCGTGATGGCGTCTACACGGCATAGTAGCCAACAGCACATTGAAGATTCTTGTGCTGCGAGGATGTCCTGCTGCCACGCCACACTCAGAGCCGGCAAGTTGGGATTTTCCTTACCCTCAAAGGACTCATATTGTAGGACCTTTGGGCCCAAAGACCCTATTATATAAGGCTTTGGGGCTATTTTGATGCTAAGGGTTTCTATTAGGACGAAGCAGGTGCATTCAAGACAACCCTAAACGCCGAATCCTAAACCACACAGTACCCCCTACACCACAAGCCTGGCAGCTTCAAGCCGCAAGCCTGCAACTTGCCTTTCCTGCAGGTAGAGAAGGGCCACAAGAACGCACTCAAGACTGCCTTTTGCTGCAGGGTGGTTTGAGAAGTTGGGTTTTAGGCTTAGGCGGTTCTGCGTTCTGCCATGCGGCAGTTTGATCCTGAGGGTTCAGGCGGTTCAGGGTATAGGGGGACGACTAAGCCCTTCACCCGCAACTCTGCTCCACTGCCCAAAAGAAACGTGCGAAACCGAATATAGGTCCCTTCGTACAGGAATCCAACCGTGCTCACCCCTTAGATACCCACTCCTTACATACGTATACATATATATATATACATACATATATATATATATATTCCATAACCCCAACCTGTAATCACCAGAGAACTGAGGGTTAGGTCTTCTTACTGGTGCCTGACAAAGTGGGAGAGGGGATCCATAAAGCAGTCCTTATATACATATTCCCTTGCAGTAGTCCCCTAGTAGTCCCGGTATTCCCCCCGGTAAGCACCAGTCACCAGTATCTCTTCGGGCTCAGTCCATGCCCGGGCTTCTGAGGCAGCACTGTTCTGAGTGGATGTTTAGGGTTAGGATTAGGGTTTAGGGTTTAGGGTTTAGGGTTTAGGGGAGTGTTGGGGCTTCTGTTTCGTAGGAGTTGGGCGTGGGGGCCAAGGGGCTTCGGCGCTTCGGGACAGCGTTCAGAGTGCCCTGCACAGGACTCTGGCTAGCCTCAAGGTGAACCCTAACGGTCAAAGTCGACAGCGAAAGAGTAGCCCTCAAATTCTGGATTGGGTGAATAGGGCTTCCGTCTTAGCAAAGACATTACTTCATGTTGGAAGCGCTCGGAAAGCCTTGGGGGATACGGATTTGCAGTGCTCAAACCCACCTCTTCGTAGATATGAACCAACAAGCATAAGTACTGGAACCGCACCTCCCCTACTTCAAGAAACAATCTGAACCCACAACCCCAACTTAAGAGTGAAAGGGGGGCACCAAGCAGGACGCTCAAGCGCACTCAGAGCAAGTACATCAGCAAGCTTTGCGAGATGATCCGCAAGGGCCTGACCAAGAATCCCGGCCTTTTCATGGTTTTTTCCGGCTTTTGAACCGTGCTTGGCTTAGTTGTGCTTTGCTTCTTGCTCCTGCGGCATTAGAGCTGCCGAGCTCGGGGTCGACACTAAGCCGTAAACTCCGTAAACCCCAAAGCCCTGAACACAAACCACTGAAATCCTAAGCACTAAACTCCTAAGCCCCTAAACTCCTAAGGCACTAACCCTAAACCCCGAAGCCCTAAGAAGAGGGGTTCGTCGGAGCTCTCGAGTTTTCACGGGTGGGTTCTGAAGCTGGGTTCCTGTTACGGATTCCGAGCGTTCCATGAGCCCATGAAGGTTTCATTTAATAAGGTACCATAAGGGTTTAGGGTTTTCTGGGTCCATGTACCCAAAGAGCAATAGTATATTATTGGTTCCTGCTAAGGAACTTGTTTTCAGTTACCACCATAGGGATCCGAAATCTAAATCTAGGGTTTGGGGTTTCGGCTCGAGGTTTGACCTTTAGGGTTTGGGGTTTTGGGGTTTAGCGTCCGAGGCTTCCAATCTGGTTTCCTTTTCTTCTAGGACCCAGAGTAGGGCCTTATTCCCGCTTTTAGGGTTCAGGTTCCCTTATAAAGTCCTTTAAACCAAAAACGGCACCCTTTTTATTCCTAGGTTTCTCTTGGGTCCAGTTTTGGTTTCTTCCACAAGAGCCCAGCACTTTCAGGCCCACATAGAGCTTAGGATGTAGTTCTTTTTTGGACAACCTGCTTTATGGTTAGGACCAGGCAACTAACAAAAAGGTGTTGCGTTTTAGGGTTTATATAGAGATCCGAATAGCTGGTAGTCAGCACCCCCCAAACCCCAGGCAAATCACCAAAGTGCATAGCTCTAAGCCTCTAAGCCCTGAACCCTAATCCCTAAACCCTAAACCCTACCCCGAAACTCTAAACCCTAACCCCTAGACCCCTAAACCCTAAGCCCCACCCCTTCACTCTAAACCCTAGGCCCCAAACCCTAGATTCTCGGCCCTCAAACTCTAAGCCCTAAGCCCTAAACTCAAGTGGATGTGATTATCTTCGGAGCGGTTTTTGCGTTTCGCCCACCGAAGTGTGTGCTTCGGCAGACGTAAGTCAGCACACTTTAAAGAAAGCCTCAACCCCTCAACTATCGTCCCGATATACAGGTACTTTACCGCCACAGTAAAAAGTGTATGTGTACTTGGGCCCTGAGGGAAGAAAACCTTCGCGGGGCCCTTACAGGGCGTTTCGAAGGAGCCCTTAAAGGAACCTTTCAACGAGCCCTTATGGGCACATGGCCCCTCAGGGAAGCCATAAATCCTGAACCCTAAACCCTGAACCCTAAACCCTGAACCCCCAACCCCAAGCCCTAAACCCTATAAGCCCTAAACCCTAAGCCCTAAACCCTAAACCCCAAGCCCTAAACACTAAACCCTGAGCCCTAAACCTTCAACCCCAAACCCTGTTGAACCCGAAAGAGCCCAGGATCGAACGAAACAAGCATCCCGGCAGTCAAGGCAAGAGGAGGAATGCGGTTTGGGGTTTAGGGTTTGTTGTTTAGGGCTTAGGGCTTATAGGGTTTAGGGCTCAGAGGTTAGGGCTTAAGGCTTAGGGGTCTAGGGTTTAAGAGGGTTTAGGGTTTAGGGGTGGTGATGTTCGGACTTTTTCGGGGTTTAGGGAGCTTTGGGTTCTTAGGGAGCTGGGCGGGTTGAGGCAGCTTCGGTTGAGGGAGTGTCGGGTTTGAAGCTCTGGGAGAAGAGGAATGCCATGGCCTTCAGGTTTTTTTTTTCTTTCTTTTTTTTTGGGGGGGGGTGCGTTTAGAGTTTCGGGGTTCAGGGCTAGCGGAGTTGAGGGCTCGAAGTTTCAGGAGTTTCGGGGGAGTTTCGGGGGTTTGAGGGCGTAGAGAGGTTAGGGTTTTAAGCCGATTTTAGGGTTTTAGGGCTTTAAGGTTTGGGAGAAGAGGGGTGCGATGGGTTGTTGTTAGGGGTTTAGGGGTTGGGGGGTTTAGGGGTTTAGGGGTTTGGGGTTCAGGGCTTAGGCTGAGGTTTTTGGGGCTGTTGGAGATTCATCCCAGCACCTTCCCAAACCCTGCACCTTAAACCCTAAACCCTAAACCCCAAACGGTGGTCGATGAGGGCCACTCTCTGATTCCCAATCCGAGGCATTTGCTTATGTTTGCTTCTTTTAAGGGGTTCCTTCAGGGGCTCGATAAGGGGACTATGAGGCTTTGGAGCAGAATGGTCCAAGTACCCATCTAGTACATACCCTAAACCCTAAACCCTGGTCCCAAAGTTGCTGCGTACTCTCAAAATTGGCGACTCATGGGTCTATCCAGGATTACGGCTGGGTGCTTAGGAGCTTGGGTTGTCGAAGTGTGCAAGCTCGGTTGGTTTAGGCTTTAGGTTTTGGGGGTATCGGGGTGTTTAAGTATGAATTTGGTTATATCCGAGCAAGCAGGTTTAGGCCTTTGGATTCTTGTAGGTTACAGGAGAGACTTCTACTCGGAAATCCCACAGCCTCACACACCAAGGTCGTCTAGCCCTCAAGCATCACTCGACACTCAAGCACCCTTCCCTGGGCCTCAAACCTCGAACTCTACACCCTGAACCCTGAAATCTTCAGTCAAACCCTATCACCGGAACGCCAAGGTTGGTGGCACTGATCACCATCGAGGTCCATGCACGCGATGTCCAAGAGCGCATGTATGCGTGGGTCTGAGAGGGCGTTGTTCCATGAAAGACTGTTGCTGATAAGTCAAGGATAAACCTGATACTAATCCGTAAGCAAGGTCTATAGGCTTTAAAGACCTAAACTTAAACCCTAAACCCGATAACCCTGAACCCTAAACCCTGAACCAGAAACCTTCAATGGAACCCGCGGAAAGTACGAAGAGCAGCCGAGGATCAGACGACCTAACCTCTAGACATCTCTAAACCCCGTAACATCCGATACCCCTTACAGGAAGATTAAACCCTAAACCCCTAAGGGAAGCCCAAACCTTAGCCCCTTAAAGGAAGCCCAAAGCCTAAGCCCCTCAAGGAAGCTTGAAACCCCTAAAAACCCTCAAAGGAACCTTCTTCCGAGGCCCTAAACCCTAGACCCTAAACCCTAAGGCCTAAACAACCCTGGACCCTAAACCCTAATGCCTAAACCCTAAACCCCAAGCCCTAAGGCCCTGAAGACGGAATCGCCCAGCAACTTCAACTGGACCTCGCAGCTTCGCTTTGAGCTGCGCGAGAGTCAGGAGGCGATGTAGGGTTTAGGGTTTAGGGTTCGAAGACTTAGTTCCCCAGTACCCAACCTTTAAAGTGTCTGGGTTCAATTTAATAGTAATCTAAAAGTTTAACCATTTATTTCCCTGGCTTGTTGGGGAAGTAAGAAGAGGCTTCCTTTGAGTGGGGCTTTTGGAGTTTTAAAGGGTTTAGGGGTTTTAGGGTTGAGGTTTTGGGGATTAGGGGTTTGGGGGTCTAGGGTGTGGGGGTTTAGGGTTGAGGGTTTGGGGTTTAGGTCGTTCTCGAAATCAGGGTCCCTTTCAGGGTCCTTTCTTGCACCATGGTATACTGAAAAGGGGCCCTAACTTGAAGAACTACCCATATGCATTGGGATTCGAAATCTCGGTCTTGAAAATGGAAAGCTTCGGATTTGGGATTGTTGGCTTGGTCTTTGAGTTTTGGGTTCAGGACTCCGGCTTTTCAGGAATGTGTCACAAGCACTTCTTGATTTGGATAGGGTCTGTCTGTCGGGTGTGTCAGCATTGTACAGGCTGTATCTTGCCACAGCGGCATGGACGCTTTAGCTGGACCCTGTTGTTTGTCATTCTAGGCGGCTTCTGCGTCAAGCCTCAAACCCTAAACCCCATCTATCCAGACTCAATCTAGGCCTGCTAGCGGTGCCGATTTCAGTGCATGCTGATGCTCAGGTCATGCTAACGCCCTTATCCCTAAACCCTAAACCCCTAAACCCTATAAAACCCTAAACCCCAAAACCCTAAAACCCTAAACGCTAAACCCTAAAACCCTAAACCTCGCCCGTTCTCTGGCCGTTGGAATTTGTGGCTGCAGGTTCTCGGTCTCCTATGTAGGAACTGAAGGGCCGCCGTACATAAGATATTAGAGTTTCCGAAAATTAGGGGTACCTGATTTTGGGGTCCTTATAAGAAGGATCCCCCTATTTGGGGTACTATATTAGGGTCCCCTGTTTTCGGAACCCCCATATGGGCATATAGACATATAGACCCTTAAAGGCACTCCGACTGCCCTTAAGGGTACGGCTGTGCCTTTACTACCCTTCAAGGAACACCCATAGAACCCTTCAATTAACCCATACAGCACCCTTCAAAGAACCCCTACAGTACCCTTAAAGGAACCGCTATGATACACTTGAGGGAGCCTCTGTAGTATCCTTAAGTGAAACCCTTATAGTTATAGGTGGTGTTGTACTTGGACTGCAAGCCGGAGAGAGGAGGGGATTTCCCTGGGGTTCCTTAGGGTTTAGGGTTTAGGGTTCAGGGTGTCCGGGATTCCGGATCAGGCTTTTGGGTTTTGGGGGCTTGGGGAGGGCAGGATGTACTGCAGTGGCTTTAGTGAGGAGAGTCGCGCTCTGGTGGAGATGCCTCTTATTATTTGTTAGCGATGATCCCTCGGGCTTCTAGATTAAACCCGCAAGTGTTCATAGACCTCAGAACAAGGGCCTTGGGTTTAGGGTTTAGGCCATAACAAGCCCCTTTATTACGTTTTCACAACGATCAGCTGTAGACGAGAAACTTGAGGGCTAATGGGACTTAGCAAGTAAGGTTATAAAGGCGATAGCTTATCTAAACCCTAAACCCAGTACAACCCTAAACCCTGAGCCCTACATCCCTAAGACCCTTAAACCCTAAGCCCTAAAACCCAAAGCCCTAAAGCCCTAAAACCCTAAAGCCCCGAAACCCTAAATCCCTAAAACCTTAAAGCCCTAACACCCTAAACCCTAAATCCCTAAATCCCTAAAACCTTAAATCCCTAAAACCCTCAACTAAAGCCCTAAATCCCTAAAGCCCTAAATCAGAAGACCCCAGCTCGGCAGGAAGCAGTGAGCGGCCAGGCGCCAGTGCCAGCCTGCGTTGTCCTTCAGACGAACACCACGGCCCCTTACGGCCACCCGGCAACTGCCAAAGAGCTTAGGGCTTTGGGTTTAGGGTTTAGGGTTGAGGGTTTAGGGTTAGGGTTTAGGGTCACAACGACTTAGGTGATGGAGTTTCATTGGGATAGTTTGGACGAAGCATAGGGGTTGTAATAACTAGCGTCGAGCTAACGAATTTATTGCGATATGATCTGGCTATAGTTTTATAGGACTATAAACACGAGCATATTGTTTGTCGGTATATACAAACATAGGGGTGTGTGTGGGGATAGACAGATGGATAGATAGATGGTTTGAAATTTGGTGGATGGCTGTCTGGCTGGCTGGCTGGCTGGCTGGCTGGATGGATGGATGGATGGATGGATGGATGGATGGACAGATCGCTAGATCGATAGATAGATAGGATAGATAGATAGATAGATAGATGTAGGTAGATAGATAGATAGATAGACAGACAGACAGGGTAGTACATACCCAAGCTTGAAGTGGTCTTAAAAGATTCATATTTGGAGTGCTGTCCTAAAGCCGCTGTCTGTAAGTTTAGACAAACCTGAAACCGACCATATGAAAGTATGCCCTCGCGTGCGAAAGGAGCGCGAAAGTGGCGCGAAAGGGATCTGCGTAGTGAGTTGTATTGCATGTTGTGTACATATGCATTCTTCGAAGAGCTGCAGTGCAGTACTCGGGAGGAATGCAGCAAAAACAATGTCATTACTCTAGGTCACCGTCCTAGGGTCGTTTTGGGTGTTGGTTTGAGAAAGGGCTCTGCAAAAGCAAAGCAGCTCCAGGCCACTGTCCTAGGGTCATTTTGGGCATTGCGGTTTAGGGTTGAGGGTTTAGGGTTTAGGGTTTAGGGTTTAGGGTTTAGGGTTTGGTGGGTCAAAGAGCCCTGCACAAGAAACGTGGTCTTTGCTGAGACTTTGACCACCTTTGGGCAGCTGTAACACTTGCTGTCCGGACCCTTCTAGAACTGCATTGCCTGTTTTAAAGTTTAAGGAATCCGTCTACACCAGTATTCCTTGCCTGAAACCCTTGTAGAGCCGTATGGCCTGTAGAAAGTACCCCGCTGTGTGGCTTTGCTTAAGGGACCCTTCTAAACTCGCTTGTAAGACCTTCTAGAGCTGTATTGGCCTCTAAACAGAACCCTCCTAAACCTGAACCTTGGCTGATTTTCCCCAACACCCCTAAACCCTAAACCCTAAACCATAAAAACACTAAACCCAAACCCAAGGCTATGAGTATCAGGGCAACAACGGCCGCCTGGTTGTCACGCCGATGACCGACCGATGCTACATGAGCCATGGCTGGGCATCAGGGTCCCTTCGACCATGCCCTTTGACCTTAGGGTTTAGGGGTTAAGGGTTTAGGGGTTTTAGGGTTTAGGGTTTTAGGGTTTAGGGTTTAGGGTTTAGGGGTTTAGGGGTTTAGGGTTTAGGGTTTAGTATTAAGGGTTTGGGGGTTAGGGTTTAGGGGTTTAGGGTTTTAGGTTTTAGGGTTTAGGGGTTTAGGGTTAAGGGTTAAGGGAAGACTGTGTTTATTCGTACGGCCTGGGGCTAGTTTCTGCCTAGTGAGGCCTATTGTTGAAGTTTGCGATCCTTACATCTGCCACTGCAGTGATGGAGCCGGGCATGAGCTAGGCCTTCGGCACATTTTCCGTTTTCCCGTCTTGGGCCTATGAGGATCTTATCAACGAGCATGTTTCGAAGGCCTCAAAGGGGCCAAACGAGGCATACCCAAATAGTATGTACCTTGGCCCCAAAGTACTTCTATGAGGACTACTTTAAGGCCAAAGTGTAGACCATTTGCATACATGGACCCTCAGGGTTGAAGAGTTCTCGGCACACAGAGAAGACCCCTAAACCTCACGCCTACAGCTCAACATGTTTGTTTTCTTTCTCCGTAAACTGTAAACCCTCACGCATTTTCTGTTTCAACGTCATGCACTATTCATTAAGCCTTAGCCCTGCTCCTTCAAATTAGGCTAAGATTCACCATGGGTTTAGTTGGAATCCGATCACTGTGTCTGCCGCACTAAGGACGCTGACTACGGAGCTTTGACAGCCAGAGTGGTGTTTTGGGATTTTGATGTTTATATCTATATATATATGTATTATTTTGATTGTGTGTGTGTGTGTTTTGTGTGTGTGTGCACGTTGTTGTTGTATTTTTTCGGTTTGGCAGGTGGGCTGATCTGCTAAGTCTTTCGGCACCGTCGGCTTTGCCGTGGGGAGTGTTGGGCTTCTGGGCATGGGACATAAACCTTCACCTCATCGTCTGTGTGACCTCAGTCTCGAGGCTGCAAATCCGAGATGTGCTTGATGAGGTTATCATAAATCATAAAGTTGTCATAACGAAATAATCCCCAAGGGTCCATGTACCCGTGTAGTACTTTGCGCCTAGCATCACGACATCGGAACCTCTTGCAGGCCTTTCTGCTATACTATATGCCTACCTCCATAATATATATATATATATGTATGTATGTATGTATGTATGGATGTATGTATGTATATATATATGTATGTGAAAATGTGTATGTATGTATGTATGTATGTATGTATGTATGTACGTATGTATGCATGGGCATATGTATGTCTGTATGTATGTATGTATGTATGTATGTATGTATATATGTATGTATGTATAATATATATATACATAGATACCTGGATCCCTAACTTAGAAGCTCTGCAGCTCCAAGGCGATGCATCTGAAACGTGGCGGAGCACCAGCAGGGCCGGCAGGAACGGGGAAGACCGAGTCGGCGCCGTGGCTTAGAACTATTGAGAGAAGGAAGCTGGTGTAGTGCTTAGGGCCGGGTTTGGGCTTTTAGCGTTTTCGGCTTAGGATTTAGGATTTTTGCGTTTGATTAGGGTTTTGGTGCATGGCACTGGATAGGGTTTAGGGTGGGCCAGACCGAGTCCGAGCCATGGCATTGCATTTTTAAGAAAGGAGTCTAGGTATGGGGCGTCAGGGTTTTTGCGACTTTTGCGTTTATGGTTGTGTTTTTGAATCCAGAAACAGGAGGCTGGGTTTGGGGCTTCAGGGTTTTAGGGTGTGGAGCCGCATTTTTTGAAAAAAGAAGGCTGGTTTTGAGGGTTTCGGGTTTTGGTGTTTGCGATTTCAGGCTTGAGGGTTTAGGGTTTTGGGCTTTGTTTGGGGTGTGGGATTTTCTAGTTTCGGAGACTAGGGTTGTGGAAGGACTCCGGAATTATGGAGCTCTGACTCCGGAGGCGACCAAAGAGCAACTCGAAAGGAGTAGAGGTCTGTGAAAATGTCATTGTTGGGGTTTTGTGTGGTTTCATTTGCATTCAGAGCCCCCTTACCCTAAACCTTATAAACCCTAAACCCTAAACCCTAAAATTCAGAGCCATCGAGCTCGAGTGTTTTTTTGGGTTGGTTTGGGGGATGTGGGTTTCGAGCTCAAGGGCTCGAAGGGTGTTGTTACCCTGAGGCCGCTAGCACTTGGTGACGAGTGAGCCACCGACTCCCCGAACACTAGCATACCCTAACCCAGAGACTCCAAAACCCCTTAATTAAGGAATGTACCTTAAATTATATTGGGAACCCTAATAAGATTTAAGGTATATTCCGTAATTAAGGGGTTTTGGAGTCTCTGGGAAGGGTCTATGTGCCCAAATAGTATATACTTTGGCCTTAAAGTAGTCCCTAAACAGGTACTTTGGGGCCAAAGTATCCAGTATTTGGGCACGTGGACCCTTAGGGATACATGACCACGGTACTGAGTAACTACTACCCGAAACCAAGTGCGCAACTTGCCCTTCAAGTAGATGCTTCGGGATCGAACGTAGCATTTTGCTTTCAACAAATGTGGACGTTAAGATCATCAAGACACATCGGCAGGATGAGCAGGTTGTGTTCTTCACATTTACAGGAAGAGCTGCGCTGATCTGTCACTATGCGCGGAAGTATCGCTTCCCACCGACACTTAACCCTACAGTCTCACCCCCCCCCCCCCCAATGCAGCTTTGATCGAAGCCCGTGCAAAGCGCTTATCAATAGGACACAGGCAATGGATGCTAAACTGTCTGCTAGGTTGTAATTGCACGGTTTACCAATCTGCATTCTGAAGATAAAGCAAACTGCGGTATACAGTACCTGTAGCCCGACCGACACGTGCTGAACACAATCTGCAGGAAGAGTCGGAAGAGTGCGAAGGAGACCACCCTAAACTTAAGCCATACTCCCTGTGCACTCTTTGTTGTGATTACGGCCGCTCCCACACCAGACAGCGAGAGGCCCTGTTGTCAAACCTACACATCCTCATCCCAAGCAGCACACCAACGCACGGCCTCCTGAAGCCCAAGCCCTAAACTCCAAGCTTAAACGATCGCCGAGGTGAAGGACTTGGGCAAGGGCATGGCAATGTCTCCCACCGAAAGAATGTNNNNAAACCCTAAACCCAACCCTAAACCCATTAAGGCCCCTACATTACTGCTGCTTCAGGGGGGGGGGGCGGGTGCCCGCCCGGACCTCTAGAAAACCTATATGTTTTTTGCGCCCCTTATCATGAGGTCATATACATATGCATACACACAAATATAAATAAATGAATGAATAAATGAACAAATAAACACATATATATATACATATGGCTCTTATTGATATGTGTATATATATATGGCTCTTATTGATATATGTATATACACTTCTGTATTCGTTTAGTCACGTATGTGCCCTTTAATCATGGTCTAACTCGTGATGCCCTATATTGACCCTACTCTCGCACTGTCCTCCCTAAGCCCTAAATCCGAAACCCTAAAAACCTGTAGTCTCTGCTCCACACACGCCAGCAGTGTTGATGCTACTTCCATAGTTACCCTAAGGCTCCACGTGCGCACAGGGTTTAGGGTCTCATATCGAATATGCATTGGCCCCAGAGTTGCTGCACATAGGAATCCTGCTATGGCCTAAATGTATAATACGTGGGTACGTGGACGCTTTGGGTTCACTCGTTTGTGCGTAACCCAAGAACCCTAAACCCTAAACCACAGGACCCTGAACCCTAAGCCCCAAACCCCAAAACCCTAAACCCTAAACCCCTAAACCCCTAAACCAGCTGCCCTGAATTCAACACGCTACGGTTGATGATCTAAATCCTGCATGACCCATAATAAGGAATCTACCATAATCCAAAAGTTTAGGGTCCTTAAGGCAATGCAGGATCTTTATCATCAATAGTATTCAATCCTGGAGCTCCTAATCGCCCCAAACCCTGAGGCTTACAAACCCTAAACCCCGAAAGACCCTACAACACCCCCTAAGCCCTAAACCCCGAAAGACCCTAAAACCCCCCCCCAAGCCCTAAACCCTAAGCCCCGAA
>CAJNJA010010273.1:0-14294 GCA_905231915.1 Symbiodinium necroappetens
AGCCTCACTTGACATGCATACACACATACACACACACACACACACCCACACCCACACCCACAGCAGTACATGAGGAACAAGAGAAGTTGAGACATGTTTCCTTTCGTCCTTGGCCAAGTTGTCAGTGACAGCACTTTTCGGAAGTTGGATCGCAATCTCTCTCTTGCTTGCTTGCTAGGGGTCTAGATTGCTCTCTCTCTCTGTCTGTGTCTCAATCTCTCAAAGCTTTGGGTTTGTGGGTTGGGATTGCTTGTTTGCGGGGGTGGTGGCAGGGTGCGGTCCGGGCCCCTTTCGTTCAGGGTGAGGTTCAGGGTTTTTTTTGGGAGGGTCGTTCTGAAAGGCGTGGAGGCGTTGTGGGGTCAGGTTTTGTGTGGTGTTGGGCGCCCTCTTCTTCCTTCGGGTTTGAGGAGCTGGTCAGGCTCCCCGGCCCATGGGGCCCCCCAAGGTTCTGGGGCTTTCGGGGAGAGCTGTACGTACCACAATACGTACCTTTTGAGGGGACATGGGACTGTACGCACCCACTTTGTCTCGGATCAGTCCCCCGATCAACCAACACGTCAAGTACGAAAGGCCCCTAGGAAAAGGAAGAGCTACAAGACATCATTGAGAGGACTGATCTGTGGTGTGGGCTTTTCCGCTTCCCCTCTACGGCACTGCAGTATCAGCTGGGCGGGGGTTCAGGCGAAAACGCAGTACAATATGCACGTACAATAGTAAAGCTGGCTGGCAAAAAATAAATCCCCCTGCCTCAGTCATGTGTTACAAGGCTCAAACATGCAAGGGCACCATTCGGTCTAGCACTCCCCCTGAACAGGCCAAAGCGTCAGCATCGCAACCAGAAAACCTGTGCCTAACCAGTCAAGTTAGGGGTCATGCAGCCTTGTTTGTCAAAGGACCAGGTTTCCCCTCGCTGTAGTCGGGTGTTCCCGGTCTCTCGCGTATCAAAGTTGTGGTGTGCAACGTAGATCCCCCTCCGGTGTGCAAAATGACAGAATTACGGACTGAACAGAAACGAACATCATCGGGAGGAGGGATCGTTGCATGCTCGGCATTGCCTGAGGGATCAGCTCCACTTCGTCTCTCGACAGCAACAGAAGCAAGGCATGAAGGCAGATTAAAGTACAGGAAAGCTGCATGTTTTTGGAGCTTCTCCCCTCAGACGACAGCTGTGGCGGAAAAAGTAACTGAAAATGCATGTGTCCCCCTCGTCACCTCTTTGAGCTACCTGCGGGTACAGTGCAAACAGGGTGCAGGAAGGCGCCAAATCCTAGGGGTCCACACGCGCAGTTTGGAGTAGTTTTCACGACAAGGTTCCCCCTCGAGCTTCAACGAGCGAAAAGGTAAAGCAAAGTATGGTAACATGACAGCACTGAGGGCCGGACCGAGTCGTATGGCAACGGGAGGGGAAGGCCCGAGAAGTCAAAAAACCAACGTGCCCCTACGACCCTCAACAACCCTAGAACACACAACGGCAGAAATTGACTTCGGTCAGTCCCCCGAGCGACAGGCTTCTCTCAGAAAGAGCTCCTCAGGAGAGCTTCCGGGGGATCGTGTAGTAGAGCTCGGTGTCCCCCTCTGCGTCCGAGTCGTCCCCCTCTGTCAGAGACTGTGGTTCCCCTGGTGGGCTGCCAGAAGTCGTCGGCGTCGATGGCTTTCGGCCTCCGATTCACGGGAGGAGGCGGACCGTTGTCGTCGAGTGCCCCGTTTACGGGGCGAAGTCGATCTCTCAGCTGCGCGTCTCGCGTCCCCCAGACCATGGTGGCGGTCGTATGTCCACCAGGGAGTAGCTTGAGTTCCCTGAGCTTCCGGGAGTCCCCGTTCTGGTTCAGGGATGCGCCTTGTCACTGCACGCAGCAAGTTCATGACTGCGTCCTGGACGATCGGCAAGACGTGCGGCGGCAGGTCATCTGTCCGAGCCAGCAGGTCCCGCAAGGTCTCGATGTCGCGGTACCATTGTGGGGGGTCAGGCATGTTCCCCTGACTTGCCACCGTCGTTGCGGGTGTGGTGGCCGGCACCTCGATCACTGCTTCGTGTTCCCCCACCAGGCGATTGTCGTTCAGCAGGAGCTCCATCTCGTTCATGACGACAATCAGCCGCGACCAGGTGCTTCGGTCGGCTCGACCGTCGAGGATCGCGTTGAGGACCTCCCGCAACGGGGTCAGCACCGAGGGAAGCCGAAGGTGCAGCGGGATATTCCCCGCGTGGACCACTTCCAGCCATCGAACGATTTGTGCCACAAAGGGAGCGACATGGGCGTATGACAAACACCCGGAACTCTCGCTAAGTCCTGACCTAGCCACTCTACGAAGCTGTTGCACTGCTGTGACTGCTGCTGTCAGCCGGTCGATGCGGCTGTCCCCCGGAGGGCTCGGGCTTATCCCGTCCCCCTGCGACAGTTGGAGGTTGTCGTCGCGTTCGTCCAGCTCCTCTGCCGTCTGCGAGTCAACCAGCAGGTGAAGCAGCGCGTTTTCTGCGTTCCAGAGGATCCCCTCGCTGGTGGCTCCCTGCACACTTCGAGCCAGTCTGCGAATCTCCACGAGGCTTCTTTCAACATGTTCCCAGGAACGGAGCCGGATTGGCTCTCCTCCCCCGCCTCTAGTCGTCGCTCTGTCTCCCCCACTGCTGCTGCTGGGGTTGTTGGGGATCGAGATGGGTAAGCTGGCAGGTTGTCCTGGCAGGGGAAGTGTGGTGTCCCCCGAGGCTGTGGGTGTGTCGAGGATCGTCAAGTGTGGTTGGGGGTGCGTAGGGTTGGCTCGGGGTCGCGGCTCGTTGCTGTTGATTTTGTTGTGGCTCAGGTGCATAAAGCTGCTTGTTTCATCATCATCGGCTTGGGTCGCGGCCTTGATGTTAGTTGGTGTCATCGAGGTTGTGGTGGATGTGGTTTGGAGGGTGGTGGTACTCGTCGTGGTAGTTGGGTGCTGGGAAGGCTCGCGTCTTGGTGGGATCTGCCTTCCGTCGGCCAGTCTGTCTGCTAGTGTCGTGGGACCGGGTGGTGCTGGTGCTGGTGTGTTGCTCTGTGGCAGTCGGTTCGCTTGACTCTGCCGCAATGTTCTTCCATCGCTGAGGGGGTTTGGACGGGTGGCTTGCTGTTGTGGGGCCCCGTTGGCTGTTGTGATTGTGCTTTGCTGGTCCCCCGCGGCGGGCTGCTGTGCGTGGCTTGTGCTGCTGGAGCTTGCTGCCTGCTGGGTGTGCTGTTGCGATTGCCGCTGCAGCTGGCTTTGTCGCAGTTTCCTCCCATCACTGAGAGGGTCCGGTTGTTCTCTTGGAGTGGCAGGTTGCTGGACATGGGAGAGAGTCGTCGGCTCTGCTGCTGCGGGAGTAGGCCCGAGTGACGACCTCGTGGGTTGGTGTGGCGGGTGCTGTGCCGCTGTGGCTGTAGCTTCGGCTTCTGCTTGTGCGTCGAGAGTCTGCTGGACAGCGTGGGGCCTAGGGTAGTAACTGTATGTGGTCCCCCTGCTTGGCCGCCCTTTGGCCGGAGCTGCGTTGGTGGTGGGACTGTTAGTGTCTTGCGGTGGCTGCTCGGCGGTGGTCCCAGCGGTGGTTGGTGGTGTGGTGGGCTGGGTCCCCTCCGATGCTGTTGCTGCTGCACTGGTTCCGCCGTCGGTGGTGCCGGTGGGGTCAGGGGGGCGGGTTCCCGCGTCAGCCGAGCTGCTGGAAGCTCCGGGTGCGTTTGCTGCAGCTTGGTTGGCCAGGAAGGCTGCTCTGTGTTGTCTCGCCCTGGCAACCATGGGGTGAGGGGATGGACGGAGATATTCCACTCTGATTATCCACCCGTTGAGGGGTGTATATTCAAACAGCAGCTTGTCGCCTTCACCCAACAGCATGGTCCCCTGCTCATACTCGGCAGGGTCGGGAGCTTGAGTCACCAGAAATATCCAGTGGTGTGTTGTCATGGGGGCGAAGGTCCCCACAATGCCGCAGCCGAGTGGTGGTGCCGTAGACCACGTTCCCTGCTCGCCCACGAGGACGGTGCGTGGTCGTCCAATCGTGGGTGGACCTTCTTCCGGGCCTGCCTCCCCGGAGAGCTGCCAACATCCGTTGGTCATTTGCACAAGGGCTCCTTGAGTGTGGGCTGAAAGGGGGGGCATCCGGCGGCAGGTCTTCCAGGATTTCCCGGATTTCGTCTGGGGTCCCCGCGCACCAGTCGAAGGCTCTGCGGGGGCGTCGTGTGTCTGGGTATGTTGGGGGGCTTCCCCCTGGTCTGCGTTGGGATCGTTGTTGGCTTGCTCTGGGGGTACAGGTTCCGGCGTGTCGCCGGGGTGGTTGGCGGAGGCTGCTGGTGTGTGGGTCGGTGCCTCCTCACCCGGCACGGTTGGGTATGTTCCCCACGTCGCTGCTGCTGCTGTGGGCTGGGTGTCCGCATCCGGTGGTGGCTGTTGAGTGTTGGTAGTCGCTGGGCGGTTGGGAATGGTTCCTCGTGGTAGGAGGTGTCGGTTGAGGAGGTCGGCAAAGTCCACCTGTTGGGCTTGCCCCCGCGCCGTGTTGTGGGCGGCTGCTTTGCTCCCCGGTGGGGGGTCAGTCTGCGGGGTTTGTGTCGTGGGGGCTTGGGGTTCGTAAAGAATCCCCCAGCCGGGGCCTGCTTGCCCCTGTGGTGGCGGGCGGCGCTGTCTGTTGCCGGCTTTGTTATGTTGTTTGTACACGTATTTCATGGCTTTGTTGCGGACCCTTTGTGAGCCATGTCCTGCTGTGGGTTCCCCCTTGCGGCTAGGGGGGTGTGTGGAGGTATGGGGGCGCTGCTGGCTTCGTCCCCCAGCGCCGCTGCTGCTGCTTTGCCGTGGTGGCCGATCGCTCCGGTGGCTAGTGGTGGGGTCAGGGTGGTCCGGAGTGTCGTCATCTTTGGCTTTCGCTGCCGTGGCTTGGTTGTCGGCTGCCGCTTGCGAGGCTTG
Organism: Symbiodinium necroappetens; assembly: GCA_905231915.1. NCBI lineage: Eukaryota > Dinophyceae > Suessiales > Symbiodiniaceae > Symbiodinium > Symbiodinium necroappetens. Next base: position 4,888 of record CAJNJA010010273.1, read on the forward strand.
TGTAGTGGCAGCCGGTGGTACATAGGTCTCCTGCTGAGAACTTGAGTCGGTGCCAGTGGTGGGGTTGCATGTGGTACGGTCGTCGGCCCCATGGGGTTGGGTGTCGGGGGTGCTGAAGGATGGCTGGTTGGGTTGTGGCTTGGGGGGGCCAAAAGAGGTGGGTTGGCCTGTAGGATGCCTCGGCTCTGTTATGGTTTGGGTGTCTTGCTGTTGGCCAGTTGCTTGTGTCGAGGCCGCCACATTTGCTTCCATGGAGGGCGCTGCCGACGTAGCTGCCGGGGGAGGGTGGTGGCTGGTGGTCTGCTGTTGCTCGTGGTGGTGTGGCTGGAGCGGGACCTCCCATGGTGGTGGAATGTAACCGGTGGGGTTCGTCTCACACAGAGGAGCAATGGGCTGCTGATGTGGAGTTGTAGGTGGTGTATCGTCGGCATGCCAAGGGTCGGTGTCTGGGTCATATGGTGGGGCAAAACGGGCTGTCCACGGTCCCCCATAGTGTCGATTGGTCTGGGCTGGGGGGACGGCTGAGGAGTGGCTCCCCCACGGCTGTGCCGGTTGGGCCGCATTGTGTGCTTGTTGTGTGGGTTGTTGGTTGCCGGGTCTTGGGTTGCCAGGTTGGCTCGGGAGCTGTGGCGCAGCATGTTGGGCCTGTGGGTATCCATGGTAGTTGGCTGCCGGTAGCAGTGCTGTTGGCTGTGCTGAAGCTGGCGGCTGCTGAAGCTGTAGTTGGTGTTGTTGGGGGGGCATGTAGACTTGAGTTCCCCCTGGGCCAGAATGCACAACGGCCTGTGGGGCCATGTAGCCGCTGTGGCGGCCCAGGGCGGTAACCACGGGCTCGGCTGCATAGCGCCCCATGGGTTTGCCACTTGGTCTTGCGGGGGTCCCCCGACGCCGGGGGGGTGGGGGGGACCCGTGTTCGGCGCTTGCTGTGGGCTCGGGGACGTCGCCTGGGTCACTGGGGGGGTCGATGCCTCGGGGCTCACTGGGCTGCCTGTGGGGGGCTGGGGCTCCCGTTGGTGGCCACCCGCGGTCTGCCTTGGGTGCATGGAATACACCCAGTGGGTCAGGAGAAGAGTGAGGAGCCAGGTCGTCCACATGTCGTCGTCCTGTGGCTCTCTTCTGCGAGTGCTGTGGTTTGTCGCGGCTCTGCTGCTCTTTGACTGGGTCTTCGTAGGGGCCACATCATAAAAAGCGAAATAGGACAAAAAACATTATCGGAAAGTGCACGATGAGATTGGAAGGGGTGCAGGTAGGGCAGGTAGAGGAGTGCGAACGTGCCGAACAGGAGCGCATGGAACGTGTACGTCATGTACAAGAGGTTGTGCATGATCAATCGTGCATGACAAAGATGAGCCAAGTCGAGCCATATATGCGGATGTAACATGTCGCTCCCACGCCTGTGTCGTGCCGGCTGACAGGACTGCACACTGGACATCGTTGGGCTTCGATAGGTCCTCAACATGACTGCGGCAACGGCATTCCTAAGGTTCCAGGTCCGCAGGCGTTCTCATTCGAGTTAGGCCTCGCAGCTGCACTGTCTTTTCTCGCACTCACGGAAACACAGTAGGCAAACGTGTCGCAGGGCTGACCGGGCTGATGGATCCCCCGCCTTTCCTCAGCCCTTGCTCGGGCTTCACTTGGCATTGGACTCATCACCGACGAGTCTTTCGTCTGCCCTTGCTCTGTCGTCGTCGGTTCCCCGACCTGGGCTTGTCGAGGATCGCCGGGTCGTCTCTGCAGATTCGGTTTGGAGCGAGGTTGGCGAGCTCCTTCTGCTCTCCACTTGTCCACGGTACGTCGAAGCGGTCCACAAAGGCCTCTTCGAGTGCAGCCCACGTCTCTCGGTTGCCGGCTGTCTCGTGCCATCTGTCCCCCGCGATTGCGATGATTTGCCGCTCGATGTCTACATGGGGATTGAAGCGATGTGCATGGCGCCGTCCCCCCCAGCTGGGGGGGATGCTTTGCTCGATGCGCCACCATTGTAGGTCTCGCCATCGTTGCATTCTGGCTGCGATCGGTTCCCCCCTCGAGACATGACCTGCCAACCCCCATATCTGCTGCAAGATGAAGGTCGACCACCGTGGTATGTCTGCCTGGTACAAGGCTAGGCGGGCCCTTCGCATGCTTCTCACATGCCAATCGGCCCACTGTTCCCCGACTTGTCGGGAAAGCTTCATCATGTTTCGTGCCTGGACCAGTTGCAAACTGTTGGCTGCCTTCAGAACAAAGTCAGTGCAGGGCCACGTTTGGCAAGCCCAGAGAGCTGATTGTCGCACGAGTATCGTGCTCATCTGCAATCGGCTTTTCAAGGGGGCGTTGGAAAGAAGCGTCCCCCTATGCTTTCGGAAAGCGTTCCGCCCTCTCGCCTGCATTTCGGCCACAATCATCGCAGGATGCCCTGCAAAACTCATGGGGCTTCCAAAGGTCCGTATGATGTGCTCGGGGCCTTTGCTCAAAACTTTGGTCCCCGCAACTTCGAACTCGATTCCCCCACATTGGTTGTCAATGATCTCGGTCTTTAGGGGGTGGATATCAAGTCCTTTCGGTGGCAGATTCTCTCCGAGGTGGGTGAGCATGGCTTGCAGGTGATCCCTGCTGGTGGACCAGATGTAACTATCATCCATGAAGCAGCAGGCGAACTCTGGTGGCGGATCCCCCGTCGTAGGCTTGACTGGGTCTGCCTGGTGCACTGCTTTCTCCAGCTCCACGGCAAGCACTCTGCCGAAGGCAATGGGACTGTCAGGTGCACCTTGTCGGACGCCGTTGCTTTGGGGGATGCGAAATTCTTCCCCCCGGAAATAAATCACAACCTCGGATGCATGGATCAAGCTGACCCAGGCTCTGGCTTCCCACGGCTGTTCGCCGATGTCCCCCACGTCAGCTGCGATCTGCTCTGCGAGGGATTCCTGATAGATGGAGTCGAAGGCCTTCCGGATATCAAGCTTGGCCAGGAACATGGGGATTCCCCAATCGCGAGCTACCCGGCAAACTCGGCGCAACACCAGTACAAGTTCGACTCCTTGTCGAGATTTGCGGGCATATTGGAGTCGTGAGGTCTGCTGAACTGCAGGTGCCACTCGTCCGATCAGCAACTGGGAAAAGGTCTTCAAGATGGCCGAGCTGAGAGTTATCGGTCTTGTGTCTCCCCACCCCGTGGGGTTCCCCGTTTTGGCGAGGAGTACAGTGATGCCTTTTTCGACCCCTGAGGGGATCTTGGCCGTATATAGCATATCACTGAAAACATACAACAGCAGGTCTCGCCAGGCGTCGGTCTGCTCGAGTATGCGTAGAGCCTCGTGTGAAATGCTATCGGGGCCACATGCCTTTCCCCCGGGCCATCGTTTGCGCACTTCATGAAGCTCCTCGGCGCTGAAGGGGATCCAGGGTTTGTATTTGCAGAGCTTGCTCAGATTGTGCTGAATCTCGCCGAGACGTCTGCAAACCATTTCCCCGTCGGAGTTGTTGAAGATCCCCCCAAAGTGCTTGCACAGGGTGTCTCGCCAGCGATCATCAGCTCGTAGGTGTAGTTCCCAGGAGCTGTCATGCTTATCGCTGTCCACTGCCTTCTTGCATTGCCACCATCCTTTGCCAGCCATGGTCAACTTTTCTGTTTTCCAGGCTTTGTGCTCGGCTCTATGTCGCTGGGCGATCCCTTTCCAACGCTGTTTCCGTTCTTCACCGGCAGGTAGTTTAAGAACAGCTTTGCGTTCTTGGCGTAGGGCCCGGCTCTCCCGGAAACGGTCCAATGCTCTGCCCGGCTGCGTGATCTGCACCGAGATGTTCGTAATCATCGCAACAGGGTCCCCCCGCGTTTGGCACGCCCCGGCCCATCACGGACTGTATGTGAGCAGGTTCACGGAGGTGTCGTGCTCCCCAGGGTTTGGCTTCGGTTTTAGCGGTTTGCGGGGTCGGTTGAAGAAGGGGGAGGTGTATAGGCTCATGGTCAGACTTCGCGAGGTCCTTGAACTGCAACACCGCCCCTTCGTCGCAGAGCAGCTTCTTAACGGCGACGTAGTCAAGCCTTCTCGGTCGCATCTGCTGGTTGTACGGGAAGAAGGAGGCAACTTCTAGGTTCTGCGGAGGGATACGCAAATCGAAGTGCCCGAACTTCTCCAGGATCAGTTCCCCTCGCCCTGTCTGAGATGTGATGTGTCTGGCCCCTCTCAACTTGAACGTCTCATTGGCGTCCAGGCCCGAGACCACTTTGTCCCCTCGCTGAACTTGTTCCATCCAGCTGTCCAGTATGTTGTCGGCTTCCGGGATAGTGGCATGGTGGGGAAGGTGTCCGGAGATCGCTCGGAGCACCAGCAAGCCGGCACGCAAGGTGGTGCAAAACCCACACTCGAGCAGTTTGTTGCTCCCATGTCTGAGGTCGGATGTGTGCAAGATGCCCGTCCCCCTCCAGTCCTCTGTTCGTCTGCCCCGCATACGAGTTGAAGGTCTTGATTCTCATGCACAGTCTTTCCCACTTCCATGATGATCTCTTGGAGACACAGGATGAAGGCTGTATGGAAAGGATGAATTCGTTCTTTACGAAGATCACCGAGGAGTTGAAGGACATTGTCAGGAGAGAGTCCCCCAACATTCCAGGTGAGCACATGCAGGTTCTCAGAGTCGGTGCCCAGGACTCCGAGGTGACACTGTTCCCCATCGCTCGGTCAGAGCAGGGGTTTCTTCAACTCGTCCCATCTCTCCGTGAGGCCAGCAATGGACGTCCCCATTTGCCGGGCCAAGGCAGGAAGGTTGATCCATCCCACGTCGAGCTTTTCCCCTCCGGGGGGCGGGGTAGTGACGGCCGAGGATATTTTGGTCCCCTCATACCAAACATTGCCCGTGCCGAACTCGACTTGTATGAGGTTCTTGTCCCCCTGGCTCTCCAAGATCAATCGTTTCACCTTGCCTGCAAATTGTGCCCGCTTTCGTCGTTCCGGAGTTTCGCTCATGGCTGCCCAGAAATGTCGCGGGCCTCCTTCGGGTCTGTCCCCCGTGACGATTTTTGCCTCGCGGATGGTGCGAAGTGCCGTCCTCAGGCGCGTCCTGTAGGTCTCGTTGCTTTCCCCGAGTCGAGGGTTGACGGGGATGATGGCGAAACCTCGTCGTAGTCCTGGCACAAATGCTTCGTCGAGGTCCAGGTCCACCCCGAGCTTCTCAATGCTTTCACGGACTAGCCGCAGGGTTTGGTCCGCGCTCTGATCTGCGTCCCATCCCCCGGCCACGATGGCGGGACGTTGGACATGATTTTCTGTCCCCCCATCGGAGGTTCGGGTACTCGGGGCTGTGAAAGAGGCGGTGGCAAACTTCCCCTCCAGAATTTCCAGACGTCTTCTCACGTCCTCCGTGGCGGCATTGGCCTGCTTGACTGTCCCCTCCATGTGACAGTGTCTCTCCGTCATCGCGTCCAGCAGGTCTGTGGTGCGCTTCACGTGCTCCTCCATGTTGACTTCAACCTGGGCCACCCGCGTACTCAGAGTTGAGAGGCTCCCCTCCAGCGAAGCGTGGATGCTATTGGTGATCTGCTGTTGGGATACCTGGAGGGCTTGTTGAAGGAGCGCCAAGGTCAGAGGCTGGTCCCCCCCTTCTTCCCCTGCAGGTGCTTCTCTTGCTCGCTTGGGGGAGGCTTGCGGTTCCCCAAGGCTGCCCGAGGCTTCAGCGGTGGGCGTGTACATGATCTCGGCTTTGGCGCTGTTATCTCAGAAAGGCAGAAACCTTCACGCCAGGTGTGCAGGTTTTCACTAGCCGAACTGGTAGTGCGATGTCAAAGTCCCCCTAGAGGATCAGATAGGCCGCCGACCCCCTGCTGGACTGATCGCTACTATGTCGCCCTTCCCGGCGCGCAGGGAGAAGACGCGTAGTTTTTTGAACTTGCCGTTGACGAATATGGCTCCCCCTGCCTCTCGCACACTCCCTCTCAGGACAACCCCACAAGGTTGGAGGTCCTCCCTCCACTCGATCACTTGGCTCGGACCTTGAGCACTCACGGCCTTGAGCCAAAATGGCTACTGGGCGCCCTCTCTCTCCCTCTCTCTCTCTAATGGGCAGATTAAAGCTAGCCTGGCTCGTGGTGTGAAACAAGTCCGGCAGTGCCGCTGCACCAAGCACGTTATTAAGCCCCCCCCCCACCCCCCCCCTCCAAACCGATGAATCTGTTCCAAATCGATGAATCTGTGGGGGCGCCGAGTGGGCCCAGTCTCTACTACTGCTGCTACTACTACTACTACTACTACTGCCACTGCCACTACCACTATCACTACCACAACTACCACTACCACTATCACTACCACTACCACTACTATTGCTACTGCAACAACAACAACTACTACTACTACTACTACTACTACGACTACGACGACGACTACTGCTACTACTGCGCCTACGACTACGACGACTACGACGACTACTACTGCTCATACTATGACCGCAACCAGCACCCACTACAACCTACTGCAGGAAACCACTACCCACCTCTACGTATTACCGCTTGATAGTATACTACCTACGTACTCCCACTGCCAGTAACACTGCGACTAACACAACCACTAGCATCAGCACCAGGGTCAGTGCCAGCACTATCACCACCACCACTACGAGTACGACGACGTCTACTACCACACGAGCACCACTTGCGCACCACTTCTACAGACCAGTATTGCTAATGTGACGAATTGTGACGATGCCCGGTACTTCTATTGCGACTAGTACTACGTGGCTACCACTACTATTAGTACCACACGTGCCACGAGTACTCCAAGTACTAGTACTACTGCTACTAAGCTGCTACTAGTAACAGGTAGTACAACTAGTACTATTCGTATACTTATAATTCATAGCTACTGAAAACTACTGGTACCACCACCACCACCACGACGACTACTACTACTACTACTACCACTACCACTACCACTACCACTACCACTACCACGACCACGACTACCACCACTGCCACGACCACGACCGCGACGCCGACGACCACTGCCACTGCCACTGCCACTGCCCACTACCACTACCACTACCTAGCACCACTACCACTACCCCTCCTGCTTCTACGTCAAGACGACGACTGCTACTACCACTTGCTGCTATCAGTGCTCCTCCCCTAAACCCTAAACCCTAAACCTCCCCTCACTGCCCAGCCGGCCCCGGTCCATGGAGGGCGTTGGGTGCCGTTGTCTTCTCTCGACTCCCACTGGTTGTCCTCACAGGGTTCAGGGGATCTATCAGGTTTCCAGAAGGCTTCTACAGGACTTAAGGGTCTTCGTGGTTCAGGGTTGGGGCGCTTTGCGATTTCTAAAACTTTAAGCTTGGGATTTATAGGGGTTTACGGGGTTTGGCAGGGTCTGTTCCGCACGGTGTATTTTAAATCAAGAAGCTGGGGGTTTACGTCGAAGCTTAGGGCTTGCGCGAGCGCTGCCGGTCCTTTTCGGATTCTTCGGGCCCGGTTGATCTAGGAACTCGGGGTGTGCGTTTATAGGGTCCTAGTATGGTTTTGCTGAGGTTTCCACATGGCTTCTTAATTCTTTAAAGGGCTGTATAGGGCTTAGCGTTTGGGGTTGAGATTAAGACATCCAGGCACATCAAAAACCCCTGAGCCAATGTGTGCACCGTAGATGGCATTGAGGATCCTTCCATATCTCAATGTAAATTCCTAACGAGGGTCTTCGGAGTCTCTGGGAACCCTATGTGGGCTAGACCCCCAACCCGTAAACCACAGACCCTACAATCTATATATATATACATATATATATACATATATATATATACATATATATATATACATACATATATATACATATATATATATACAGCCTAGACCCGGAGGTTGCGTAGCCGAACGCCCTATGCGCTCAACCCGAAGCCCTGGAACCGATTTGGCACAAAAAAGGGTGGGGTAGTAAGCCTCAAACCAACCCAGACACTCCAAAACCCCCTGATCAAGGAATATACCTTAAACTATCGTAGGAACCCGAATCAGATTTAAGGTCTATTCCCGAATTAAGGGGTTTTGGAGTCTCTGGGAAGCTGGCTTTCAGACGCAGACTGGTTTGTCTAAGGCCTTGGACGAAGATGTTGGAAAGTCTCGTGGGGGCTCCGTTGATGGAGGATCCTCAGACCTATACCTCTAACTCTAAGCCTCCTAAACCCTAAACCCCTACACCCTCAGCCCCTGCAACCCCTAAACCCTAATCCCTGAACCACTAAGCCCTGCGCTTTGTAAGATGCTCAGAATCACAAAGCATTCTGCTACGACGATTACTATTGCTACTACTATTTCTATAAATTACTGCTTCTATTACCATTACTAGTTTACCGTTACCATTACTACTACTACTACTACTACTACTATTACCAATAAACCGTGCCGAAATTGCAGACTCTTGGGGACGACGGCTCTCAGCTCGATCCGCTCAAGATGATTCCAAGCCCCTGCCTTCAACCTGACACCCTTTCTTAGGGTTTAGGGCTTAGGGTTTAGAGCTTAGGGTTTAGAGTTGAGGGTTTAGGTGTAGGGTTTTAGGGACCCTGAACCCAACCTTGCTCCAGAAGCCAAGAGAAAGCCGTAAACCCTATCCTAAACCCTAAACCCTGAACCCTAAACCTTAAACCCTAAACCCTGAACCCTAAACCTTAAACCCTGAACCCTGAACCCTAAACCTTAAACTCTGAACCCTGAACTTTGCGGGTCCACGTAGTTGAAGCACTCGGGGGCGACATACTCTGCACTGTACGGGGTTGACTGCCCACCCCAGAAGATGAGGCAGTCCTTGAAACGCGACGGCTTAGGGTTTAGGGTTTAGGGGTTTAGGGGTTTAGGGGTTCAGGGTTTAGGGTTTAGGGTTCATGGGTTTTGGGGTTAGGGTTTAGGGTTTAGGGTTTGCAGTTGAGGGTTTAGAGGGCTTTTGGGGGTTTATGTAATCGGTTATTCGAACTGACACGAACCGGGACAGCGACTAAACGGATTCCAATCAAGAATCTATCCGAGTCAGGGGTTACGGTTTAGGGGTTTGGGGTTTGGGGGTTTAAAGGTTTTAAGGTGCAGACGCAGACCTTGATCCTAATCTCTTGCCCAGGAGCTGTGTGTACGTTGTAGGGTTTCTGGTGCAAAGGGCCAAAACTTTGCATGTTGAGTTTTGGTGCAGGGTATCCAGACACTCCAAAACGTCTTGATGAGCACCTCTATCGCAAATCATAATATGGATACTCCGTCTAGGCTGAGGAAGATAAAGATATATACATATATGGTGCAGCGTCGCCCGACCACCCCCCCCTCCCCCCCCATGGTTACCCCCCCTTACCGGCCCTATTATGCTTCCTATCCCCCTCTCTCTGTGGTGTGGGTGGTGGGTTGTTTACGTGAGTAACACCCCCTCATCGCCCTGTGGTGTGGTCGTGGGTTTTGGGTTATTTAACCCCCG